>CAMAOD020000038.1:215000-217500 GCA_945859595.2 Megachile willughbiella | reverse complement strand
CAGAGACAGAGACAGAGACAGAGACAGAGACAGAGACAGAGACAGAGACAGAGACAGAGACAGAGACAGAGATGGAGCCAATGACAGAGACAGAGACATAGACACAGACAGAGACAGAGACAGAGACAGAGACCGAGACAGAGACAGAGATGGAGCCAATGACAGAGACTGAGACAGAGACAGAGACAGAGACAGAAACAGAGACAGAGACAGAGACAGAGACAGAGACAGAGACAGAGACAGAGACAGAGATGGAGCCAATGACAGAGACAGAGACAGAGACAGAGACACAGACAGAGACAGAGACAGAGACAGAGACCGAGACAGAGACAGAGATGGAGCCAATGACAGAGACAGAGACAGAGACAGAGACAGAAACAGAGACAGAGACAGAGACAGAGACAGAGACAGAGACAGAGACAGAGACAGAGACAGAGACAGAGACAGAGACAGAGACAGAGATGGAGCCAATGACAGAGACAGAGACAGAGACGGAGGCGGAGACAGAGACAGGGACAGAGACAGAGGCAGAGACAGAGACCGAGACAGAGACAGAGGCAGAGACAGAGACCGAGACAGAGACAGAGACAGAGACAGAGACAGAGATGGAGACAGAGACAGAGACAGAGACAGAGACAGCGACAGAGACACAGACAGCGGCAGAGACAAAGACAGAGGCAGAGACACAGAGAGAGACAGAGACAGAGACAGAGACTGAGACAGAGACAGAGACAGAGACAGAGACAGAGACAGACGCGCATGAAACAACGACCGAGACAGAGGGGCAGGAGACACGGACGGAGACACAGACGGAGACAAGGACGGTGACAAAGACGGAGACAAAGACGGAGACAAAGACGGAGACAAATATGGAGACACAGACGAAGACAAATACGGAGACAAAGACGGTGACAAAGACGGAGGCAATGACGGAGACGAAGAGGAAGACAACGACGGAGACAAAGACGGAGACAAAGGCGGAGACGAAGATGGAGACACAGACGGAGACAAATACGGAGACAAAGACCGAGGCAAAGACGGAGACAAATACGGAGACAAAGATGGAGACACAGACGGAGACAGAGACAGAGACAGAGACAGAGACAGAGGCAGAAATGTAGCCAATGACAGAGACAGAGACAGAGACGGATACGGAGACAGAGACAGGTACAGAGACAGGGGCAGAGACAGAGACAGAGACAGAGACAGAGACAGAGACAGAGATGGAGACAGAGACAGAGACAGAGACAGCGACAGAGACACAGACAGCGGCAGAGACGGAGACAGAGGCAGAGACACAGAGAGAGACAGAGACAGAGACAGAGACTGAGACAGAGACAGAGACAGAGACAGAGACAGAGACAGAGACAGAGACAGAGACAGAGACAGAGACAGAGACAGAGATGGAGCCAATGACAGAGACAGAGACAGAGACAGAGACAGAGACACAGACAGAGACAGAGACAGAGACAGAGACCGAGACAGAGACAGAGATGGAGCCAATGACAGAGACAGAGACAGAGACAGAGACAGAGACAGAAACAGAGACAGAGACAGAGACACAGACAGAGACAGAGACAGAGACAGAGACCGAGACAGAGACAGAGATGGAGCCAATGACAGAGACAGAGACAGAGACGGAGACGGAGACAGAGACAGGGACAGAGACAGAGACAGAGACAGGGACAGAGACAGAGACAGAGACAGAGGCAGAGGCAGAGACGGAGACAGAGACAGAGGCAGAGGCGGAGACAGACACAGAGACAGAGACAGAGACAGAGAGAGAGACTGAGACAGCGACAGAGATGGAGACAGAGACAGAGGCAGAGACAGAGACAGAGAGAGAGACAGGGACAGAGACAGAGACAGAGACAGAGACAGAGACAGAGACAGAGACACAGACAGAGACAGAGACAGAGACAGAGACCGAGACAGAGACAGAGATGGAGCCAATGACAGAGACAGAGACAGAGACGGAGACAGAGACAGGGACAGAGACAGAGACAGAGACAGAGACAGAGACAGAGACAGAGACAGAGGCAGAGACAGAGACAGGGACAGAGACAGAGACGGAGGCAGAGACAGAGACAGGGACAGAGACAGAGACAGAGACAAAAACAGAGACAGTGACAGAGACAGAGACAGAGACAGAGACAAAGATGGAGCCAATGAGAGAGACTGAGACAGAGACGGAGACGGAGACAGAGACAGGGACAGAGACAGAGACAGAGACAGAGGCAGAGGCAGAGACGGAGACAGAGACAGAGGCAGAGGCGGAGACAGACACAGAGACAGAGACAGAGACAGAGAGAGAGACTGAGACAGCGACAGAGATGGAGACAGAGACAGAGGCAGAGACAGAGACAGAGAGAGAGACAGGGACAGAGACAGAGACAGAGACAGAGACAGAGACAAAGATGGAGCCAATGACAGAGACTGAGACAGAGACGGAGACGGAGACAGAGACAGGGACAGAGACAGAGACAGAGACAGAGGCAGA
>CAMAOD020000038.1:210000-212500 GCA_945859595.2 Megachile willughbiella | reverse complement strand
CAGAGACAGAGACAGAGACAGAGACAGAGACAGAGACAGAGATGGAGCCAATGACAGAGACAGAGACATAGACACAGACAGAGACAGAGACAGAGACAGAGACCGAGACAGAGACAGAGATGGAGCCAATGACAGAGACTGAGACAGAGACAGAGACAGAGACAGAAACAGAGACAGAGACAGAGACAGAGACAGAGACAGAGACAGAGACAGAGACAGAGACAGAGATGGAGCCAATGACAGAGACAGAGACAGAGACAGAGACACAGACAGAGACAGAGACAGAGACAGAGACCGAGACAGAGACAGAGATGGAGCCAATGACAGAGACAGAGACAGAGACAGAGACAGAAACAGAGACAGAGACAGAGACAGAGACAGAGACAGAGACAGAGACAGAGACAGAGACAGAGACAGAGACAGAGACAGAGACAGAGATGGAGCCAATGACAGAGACAGAGACAGAGACGGAGGCGGAGACAGAGACAGGGACAGAGACAGAGGCAGAGACAGAGACCGAGACAGAGACAGAGGCAGAGACAGAGACCGAGACAGAGACAGAGACAGAGACAGAGACAGAGATGGAGACAGAGACAGAGACAGAGACAGAGACAGCGACAGAGACACAGACAGCGGCAGAGACAAAGACAGAGGCAGAGACACAGAGAGAGACAGAGACAGAGACAGAGACTGAGACAGAGACAGAGACAGAGACAGAGACAGAGACAGACGCGCATGAAACAACGACCGAGACAGAGGGGCAGGAGACACGGACGGAGACACAGACGGAGACAAGGACGGTGACAAAGACGGAGACAAAGACGGAGACAAAGACGGAGACAAATATGGAGACACAGACGAAGACAAATACGGAGACAAAGACGGTGACAAAGACGGAGGCAATGACGGAGACGAAGAGGAAGACAACGACGGAGACAAAGACGGAGACAAAGGCGGAGACGAAGATGGAGACACAGACGGAGACAAATACGGAGACAAAGACCGAGGCAAAGACGGAGACAAATACGGAGACAAAGATGGAGACACAGACGGAGACAGAGACAGAGACAGAGACAGAGACAGAGGCAGAAATGTAGCCAATGACAGAGACAGAGACAGAGACGGATACGGAGACAGAGACAGGTACAGAGACAGGGGCAGAGACAGAGACAGAGACAGAGACAGAGACAGAGACAGAGATGGAGACAGAGACAGAGACAGAGACAGCGACAGAGACACAGACAGCGGCAGAGACGGAGACAGAGGCAGAGACACAGAGAGAGACAGAGACAGAGACAGAGACTGAGACAGAGACAGAGACAGAGACAGAGACAGAGACAGAGACAGAGACAGAGACAGAGACACAGACAGAGACAGAGACAGAGACAGAGACAGGAAAAGAGGGAAAGACAGAGACAGAGACAGAGACAGAGACAGAGACACAGACAGAGACAGAGACAGAGACAGAGACCGAGACAGAGACAGAGATGGATCCAATGACAGATACAGAGACAGAGACAGAGACAGTGACAGAAACAGAGACAGAGACAGAGACAGAGACAGAGATGGAGCCAATGACAGAGACAGAGACATAGACACAGACAGAGACAGAGACAGAGACAGAGACCGAGACAGAGACAGAGATGGAGCCAATGACAGAGACTGAGACAGAGACAGAGACAGAGACAGAAACAGAGACAGAGACAGAGACAGAGACAGAGACAGAGACAGAGACAGAGACAGAGACAGAGACAGAGATGGAGCCAATGACAGAGACAGAGACAGAGACAGAGACAGAGACACAGACAGAGACAGAGACAGAGACAGAGACCGAGACAGAGACAGAGATGGAGCCAATGACAGAGACAGAGACAGAGACAGAGACAGAAACAGAGACAGAGACGGAGACAGAGACAGAGACAGAGACAGAGACAGAGACAGAGACAGAGACAGAGACAGAGATGGAGCCAATGACAGAGACAGAGACAGAGACGGAGACGGAGACAGAGACAGGGACAGAGACAGAGGCAGAGACAGAGACCGAGACAGAGACAGAGGCAGAGACAGAGACCGAGACAGAGACAGAGACAGAGACAGAGATGGAGACAGAGACAGAGACAGAGACAGAGACAGCGACAGCGACACAGACAGCGGCAGAGACAAAGACAGAGGCAGAGACACAGAGAGAGACAGAGACAGAGACAGAGACTGAGACAGAGACAGAGACAGAGACAGAGACAGAGACAGAGACAGAGACAGAGACAGAGACAGAGACAGAGACAGAGACAGAGACACAGACAGAGACAGAGACAGAGACAGAGACCGAGACCGAGACAGAGACAGAGACACAGACAGAGACAGAGACAGAGACAGAGACAGGAAAAGAGGGAAAGACAGAGACAGAGACAGAGACAGAGACAGAGACACAGACAGAGACAGAGACAGAGACAGAGACAGAGACCGAGACAGAGACAGAGATGGAGCCAATGACAGATACAGA
>CAMAOD020000038.1:185000-200000 GCA_945859595.2 Megachile willughbiella | reverse complement strand
GAGACAGAGACAGAGACAGAGACAGAGACAGAGACAGGAAAAGAGAGAAAGACAGAGACAGAGACAGAGACAGAGACAGAGACACAGACAGAGACAGAGACAGAGACAGAGACCGAGACAGAGACAGAGATGGAGCCAATGACAGAGACAGAGACAGAGACGGAGACGGAGACAGAGACAGGGACAGAGACAGAGACAGAGACAGAGACAGAGACAGAGACAGAGACAGAGACAGAGACAGAGGCAGAGACAGAGACAGGGACAGAGACAGAGACGGAGGCAGAGACAGGGACAGGGACAGAGACAGAGACAGAGACAGGGACAGGGAGAGAGACAGAGACAAATGCAGAAACAGAGACAGAGACAGAGACTGAGACAGAGACAGAGACGGAGCCAATGGTAGAGACAGAGACAGAGACGGAGACGGAGACAGAGACAGAGACAGCGATAGAGACAGAGGCAGAGACAGAGACAGACACAGAGACAGAGACAGAGACAGAGAGAGAGACTGAGACAGAGACAGAGATGGAGACAGAGACAGAGGCAGAGACAGAGACAGAGAGAGAGACAGGGACAGAGACAGAGACAGAGACAGAGACAGAGACAGAGACAGAGACAAAAACAGAGACAGTGACAGAGACAGAGACAGAGACAGAGACAAAGATGGAGCCAATGACAGAGACTGAGACAGAGACGGAGACGGAGACAGAGACAGGGACAGAGACAGAGACAGAGACAGAGGCAGAGACAGAGGCACAGACAGAGATACAGACAGAGACAGAGACAGAGACAGAGACAGAGACAGAGACAGAGACACAGACCGAGACAGAGACAGAGACAGAGACAGAGACAGAGACAGAGGCAGAAATGTAGCCAATGACAGAGACAGAGACAGAGACGAATACGGAGACAGAGACAGGGACAGAGACAGAGGCAGAGACAGAGACCGAGACAGAGACAGAGACAGAGACAGAGATGGAGACAGAGACAGAGACAGCGACAGAGACAGAGACAGAGACAGAGACCGAGACAGAGACAGAGATGGAGCCAATGACAGAGACAGAGACAGAGACGGAGACGGAGACAGAGACAGAGACAGCGATAGAGACAGAGGCAGAGACAGAGACAGACACAGAGACA
The DNA here is from genome assembly GCA_945859595.2 of Megachile willughbiella. Taxonomy (NCBI): domain Eukaryota; kingdom Metazoa; phylum Arthropoda; class Insecta; order Hymenoptera; family Megachilidae; genus Megachile; species Megachile willughbiella. Next base: position 198,860 of record CAMAOD020000038.1, on the reverse strand, counting down.
GAGACAGAGACAGAGAGAGAGACTGAGACAGAGACAGAGATGGAGACAGAGACAGAGGCAGAGACAGAGACAGAGAGAGAGACAGAGCCAGGGACAGGGACAGAGACAGAGACAGATGCAGAAGCAGAGACAGAGACAGAGACTGAGACAGAGACAGAGACGGAGCCAATGGTAGAGACAGAGACAGAGACGGAGACGGAGACAGAGACAGAGACAGCGATAGAGACAGAGGCAGAGACAGAGACAGACACAGAGACAGAGACAGAGACAGAGAGAGAGACTGAGACAGAGACAGAGATGGAGACAGAGACAGAGGCAGAGACAGAGACAGAGAGAGAGACAGGGACAGAGACAGAGACAGAGACAGAGACAGAGACAGAGACAGAGACAAAAACAGAGACAGAGACAGAGACAGAGACAGAGACAGAGACAGTGGCAGCGACAGAGACAGAGGCACAGACAGAGATACAGACAGAGACAAAGACAGAGGCGCATGAGACAAAGACAGAGCCACAGACAGAGACAGAAGCAGAGACGGAGACAGAGACAGAGACAGAGACAGAGACAGAGACAGAGACAGAGACAGAGACAGAGACAGAGACAGAGACAGAGACACAGACCGAGACAGAGACAGAGACAGAGACAGAGACAAGACAGAGGCAGAAATGTAGCCAATGACAGAGACAGAGACAGAGACGGATACGGAGACAGAGACAGGGACAGAGACAGAGGCAGAGACAGAGACCGAGACAGAGACAGAGACAGAGACAGAGATGGAGACAGAGACAGAGACAGAGACAGCGACAGAGACAGAGACAGAGACAGAGACCGAGACAGAGACAGAGATGGAGCCAATGACAGAGACAGAGACAGAGACGGAGACGGAGACAGAGACAGGGACAGAGACAGAGACAGAGACAGAGACAGAGACAGAGACAGAGACAGAGACAGAGGCAAAGGCAGAGACAGAGACAGAGACAGAGACAGAGACAGAGACAGAGACAGAAACAGAGACAGAGACAGAGACAGAGACGGAGACAGAGACAGAGACAGAGACAGAGACAGAGATGGAGCCAATGACAGAGACAGAGACAGAGACGGAGACGGAGACAGAGACAGGGACAGAGACAGAGGCAGAGACAGAGACCGAGACAGAGACAGAGACAGAGACAGAGACAGAGACGGAGACAGAGACAGAGACAGAGACAGAGACAGAGATAGAGACAGAGACAGAGACAGAGACAGAGACAGAGACAGAGACTGAGACAGAGACAAAGATGGAGCCAATGACAGAGACTGAGACAGAGACGGAGACGGAGACAGAGACAGGGACAGAAACAGAGGCAGAGACAGAGACAGAGACAGAGACAGAGGCAGAGACAGAGATGGAGACAGAGACAGAGACAGAGACGGAGACGGAGACGGAGACAGAGACACAGGCAGAGACGTAGACAGAGACAGAGACAGAGACAGACGCGCATGAAACAACGACCGAGACAGAGGGGCAGGAGACACGGACGGAGACACAGACGGAGACAAGGACGGTGACAAAGACGGAGACAAAGACGGAGACAAATATGGAGACACAGACGGAGACAAATACGGAGACAAAGACGGTGACAAAGACGGAGGCAATGACGGAGACGAAGAGGAAGACAACGACGGAGACAAAGACGGAGACAAAGGCGGAGACGAAGATGGAGACACAGACGGAGACAAATACGGAGACAAAGACCGAGGCAAAGACGGAGACAAAGATGGAGACACAGACGGAGACAGAGACAGAGACAGAGACAGAGACAGAGACAAAGGCAGAGACCGATACAGAGGCAGAGACACACACAGAGACAGAGACAGGGACAGAGACAGAGGCAGAGACAGAGACAGGGACAGAGACAGAGGCAGAGACAGAGACAGGGACAGAGACAGAGACAGAGATGGAGCCAATGACAGAGACAGAGACAGAGACGGAGACGGAGACAGAGACAGGGACAGAGACAGAGGCAGAGACAGAGACCGAGACAGAGACAGAGGCAGAGACAGAGACCGAGACAGAGACAGAGACAGAGACAGAGATGGAGACAGAGACAGAGAGAGAGACAGAGACAGCGACAGAGACACAGACAGCGGCAGAGACAGAGACAGAGACAGAGACAGAGACACAGACAGAGACAGAGACAGAGACAGAGACAGAGACCGAGACAGAGACAGAGACAGAGATGGAGCCAATGACAGAGACAGAGACAGAGACGGAGACGGAGACAGAGACAGGGACAGAGACAGAGACAGAGACAGAGACAGAGACAGAGACAGAGACAGAGACAGAGACAGAGGCAGAGACAGAGACTGGGACAGAGACAGAGACGGAGGCAGAGACAGAGACAGGGACAGAGACAGAGACAGGGACAGAGACAGAGACAGAGACAGAGAGAGAGACTAAGACAGATACAGAGATGGAGACAGAGACAGAGGCAGAGACAGAGACAGAGAGAGAGACAGGGACAGAGACAGAGACAGAGACAGAGACAGAGACAGAGACAGAGACAGAGACAAAAACAGAGACAGTGACAGAGACAGAGACAGAGACAGAGATGGAGCCAATGACAGAGACAGAGACAGAGACAGAGACAGAGACACAGACAGAGACAGAGACAGAGACAGAGACAGAGACCGAGACAGAGACAGAGATGGAGCCAATGACAGAGACAGAGACAGAGACAGAGACAGAGACAGAAACAGAGACAGAGACAGAGACAGAGACAGAGACAGAGACAGAGACAGAGACAGAGATGGAGCCAATGACAGAGACAGAGACAGAGACGGAGACGGAGACAGAGACAGGGACAGAGACAGAGGCAGAGACAGAGACCGAGACAGAGACAGGGGCAGAGACAGAGACCGAGACAGAGACAGAGACAGAGACAGAGATGGAGACAGAGACAGAGAGAGAGACAGAGACAGCGACAGAGACAGAGATGGAGCCAATGACAGAGACAGAGACAGAGACAGAGACAGAGACAGAAACAGAGACAGAGACAGAGACAGAGACAGAGACAGAGACAGAGACAGAGACAGAGATGGAGCCAATGACAGAGACAGAGACAGAGACGGAGACGGAGACAGAGACAGGGACAGAGACAGAGGCAGAGACAGAGACCGAGACAGAGACAGAGGCAGAGACAGAGACCGAGACAGAGACAGAGACAGAGACAGAGATGGAGACAGAGACAGAGAGAGAGACAGAGACAGCGACAGAGACACAGACAGCGGCAGAGACAGAGACAGAGACAGAGACAGAGACACAGACAGAGACAGAGACAGAGACAGAGACAGAGACCGAGACAGAGACAGAGATGGAGCCAATGACAGAGACAGAGACAGAGACGGAGACGGAGACAGAGACAGGGACAGAGACAGAGACAGAGACAGAGACAGAGACAGAGACAGAGACAGAGACAGAGACAGAGGCAGAGACAGAGACTGGGACAGAGACAGAGACGGAGGCAGAGACAGAGACAGGGACAGAGACAGAGACAGGGACAGAGACAGAGACAGAGACAGAGAGAGAGACTAAGACAGATACAGAGATGGAGACAGAGACAGAGGCAGAGACAGAGACAGAGAGAGAGACAGGGACAGAGACAGAGACAGAGACAGAGACAGAGACAGAGACAGAGACAGAGACAAAAACAGAGACAGTGACAGAGACAGAGACAGAGACCGAGACAGAGACAGAGATGGAGCCAATGACAGAGACAGAGACAGAGACACAGACAGAGACAGAGACAGAGACAGAGACAGAGACCGAGACAGAGACAGAGATGGAGCCAATGACAGAGACAGAGACAGAGACAGAGACAGAGACAGAAACAGAGACAGAGACAGAGACAGAGACAGAGACAGAGACAGAGACAGAGACAGAGATGGAGCCAATGACAGAGACAGAGACAGAGACGGAGACGGAGACAGAGACAGGGACAGAGACAGAGGCAGAGACAGAGACCGAGACAGAGACAGGGGCAGAGACAGAGACCGAGACAGAGACAGAGACAGAGACAGAGATGGAGACAGAGACAGAGAGAGAGACAGAGACAGCGACAGAGACACAGACAGCGGCAGAGACAAAGACAGAGGCAGAGACACAGAGAGAGACAGAGACAGAGACAGAGACTGAGACAGAGACAGAGACAGAGACAGAGACAGAGACAGAGACAGAGAAAGAGACAGAGACAGAGACACAGACAGAGACAGAGACAGAGACAGAGACCGAGACAGAGACAGAGATGGAGCCAATGACAGAGACAGAGACAGAGATGGAGCCAATGACAGAGACAGAGACAGAGACGGAGACGGAGACAGAGACAGGGACAGAGACAGAGGCAGAGACAGAGACCGAGACAGAGACAGGGGCAGAGACAGAGACCGAGACAGAGACAGAGACAGACACAGAGACAGAGACAGAGACAGAGACAGAGAGAGAGACTAAGACAGAGACAGAGATGGAGACAGAGACAGAGGCAGAGACAGAGACAGAGAGAGAGACAGGGACAGAGACAGAGACAGAGACAGAGACAGAGACAGAGACAGAGACAGAGACAGAGACAGAGACAAAAACAGAGACAGTGACAGAGACAGAGACAGAGACAGAGACAAAGATGGAGCCAATGACAGAGACTGAGACAGAGACGGAGACGGAGACAGAGACAGGGACAGAGACAGAGACAGAGACAGAGGCAGAGGCAGAGACGGAGACAGAGACAGAGGCAGAGGCGGAGACAGACACAGAGACAGAGACAGAGACAGAGACAGAGATGGAAACAGAGACAGAGGCAGAGACAGAGACAGAGAGAGAGACAGGGACAGAGACAGAGACAGAGACAGAGACAGAGACAGAGACAAAAACAGAGACAGTGACAGAGACAGAGACAGAGACAGAGACAAAGATGGAGCCAATGACAGAGACTGAGACAGAGACGGAGACGGAGACAGAGACAGGGACAGAGACAGAGACAGAGACAGAGGCAGAGGCAGAGACGGAGACAGAGACAGAGGCAGAGGCGGAGACAGAGACGGGAACAGAGACATAGACGGAGATAGGGACAGAGAGAGAGACAGAGACAGAGACAGGGACAGGGACAGAGAGAGTGACTGAGACAGGGACAGGGACAGAGACCGATACAGAGGCAGAGGCAGAGACAGAGACATAGACACAGACAGAGCCAGAGACAGAGGCGCATGAGACAAAGACGGAGACAGAGGGGCAGGAGACATGGACGGAGACAAATATGGAGACACAGACGGAAACAAATACGGAGACAAAGACAGAGACAAAGACGGAGACAAAGACGAAGACAGAGACGGAGACAGAGACAGAGACAGAGACAGAGACTGAGACAGAGGCAGAGACAGAGACGGAGACGGAGACTGAGACAGGGACAGAGACAGAGACGGAGACAGAGACAGAGACTGAGACAGAGACAAAGATGGAGACAGAGACAGAGACAGAGACAAAGACGCAGACAAAGATGGAGACAAAGACGGAGACAGAGGCAGAGGCGGAGACAGAGAAGGGAAGAGAGACAGAGACAGAGAAAGGGACAGAGACAGAGACAGAGACAGAGACAGAGACAGTGGCAGCGACAGAGACAGAGGCACAGACAGAGATACAGACAGAGACAAAGACAGAGGCGCATGAGACAAAGACAGAGCCACAGACAGAGACAGAAGCAGAGACGGAGACAGAGACAGAGACAGAGACAGAGACAGAGACAGAGACAGAGACAGAGACAGAGACAGAGACAGAGACACAGACCGAGACAGAGACAGAGACAGAGACAGAGACAAGACAGAGGCAGAAATGTAGCCAATGACAGAGACAGAGACAGAGACGGATACGGAGACAGAGACAGGGACAGAGACAGAGGCAGAGACAGAGACCGAGACAGAGACAGAGACAGAGACAGAGATGGAGACAGAGACAGAGACAGAGACAGAGACAGCGACAGAGACAGAGACAGAGACAGAGACCGAGACAGAGACAGAGATGGAGCCAATGACAGAGACAGAGACAGAGACGGAGACGGAGACAGAGACAGGGACAGAGACAGAGACAGAGACAGAGACAGAGACAGAGACAGAGACAGAGACAGAGACAGAGGCAAAGGCAGAGACAGAGACAGAGACAGAGACAGAGACAGAGACAGAGACAGAAACAGAGACAGAGACAGAGACGGAGACAGAGACAGAGACAGAGACAGAGACAGAGACAGAGATGGAGCCAATGACAGAGACAGAGACAGAGACGGAGACGGAGACAGAGACAGGGACAGAGACAGAAGCAGAGACAGAGACCGAGACAGAGACAGAGACAGAGACAGAGACAGAGACAGAGACGGAGACAGAGACAGAGACAGAGACAGAGACAGAGACAGAGATAGAGACAGAGACAGAGACAGAGACAGAGACAGAGACAGAGACTGAGACAGAGACAAAGATGGAGCCAATGACAGAGACTGAGACAGAGACGGAGACGGAGACAGAGACAGGGACAGAAACAGAGGCAGAGACAGAGACAGAGACAGAGACAGAGGCAGAGACAGAGATGGAGACAGAGACAGAGACAGAGACGGAGACGGAGACGGAGACAGAGACACAGACAGAGACGTAGACAGAGACAGAGACAGAGACAGACATGCATGAAACAACGACCGAGACAGAGGGGCAGGAGACACGGACGGAGACACAGACGGAGACAAGGACGGTGACAAAGACGGAGACAAAGACGGAGACAAAGACGGAGACAAATATGGAGACACAGACGGAGACAAATACGGAGACAAAGACGGTGACAAAGACGGAGGCAATGACGGAGACGAAGAGGAAGACAACGACGGAGACAAAGACGGAGACAAAGGCGGAGACGAAGATGGAGACACAGACGGAGACAAATACGGAGACAAAGACCGAGGCAAAGACGGAGACAAAGATGGAGACACAGACGGAGACAGAGACAGAGACAGAGACAGAGACAGAGACAAAGGCAGAGACCGATACAGAGGCAGAGACACACACAGAGACAGAGACAGGGACAGAGACAGAGGCAGAGACGGAGACAGGGACAGAGACAGAGGCAGAGACAGAGACAGGGACAGAGACAGAGACGGAGGCACAGACAGAGATACAGACAGAGACAAAGACAGAGGCGCATGAGACAAAGACAGAGCCACAGACAGAGACAGAAGCAGAGACAGAGACAGGAAAAGAGGGAAAGACAGAGACAGAGACAGAGACAGAGACAGACGCGCATGAAACAACGACCGAGACAGAGGGGCAGGAGACACGGACGGAGACACAGACGGAGACAAGGACGGTGACAAAGACGGAGACAAAGACGGAGACAAAGACGGAGACAAATATGGAGACACAGACGGAGACAAATACGGAGACAAAGACGGTGACAAAGACGGAGGCAATGACGGAGACGAAGAGGAAGACAACGACGGAGACAAAGACGGAGACATAGGCGGAGACGAAGATGGAGACACAGACGGAGACAAATACGGAGACAAAGACCGAGGCAAAGACGGCGACAAATGCGGAGACAAAGATGGAGACACAGACGGAGACAGAGACAGAGACAGAGACAGAGACAGAGGCAGAAATGTAGCCAATGACAGAGACAGAGACAGAGACGGATACGGAGACAGAGACAGGGACAGAGACAGGGACAGAGACAGGGGCAGAGACAGAGACCGAGACAGAGACAGAGACAGAGACAGAGATGGAGACAGAGACAGAGACAGAGACAGCGACAGAGACACAGACAGCGGCAGAGACGGAGACAGAGGCAGAGACACAGAGAGAGACAGAGACAGAGACAGAGACTGAGACAGAGACAGAGACAGAGACAGAGACAGAGACAGAGACACAGACAGAGACAGAGACAGAGACAGAGACAGGAAAAGAGGGAAAGACAGAGACAGAGACAGAGACAGAGACAGAGACAGAGACACAGACAGAGACAGAGACAGAGACAGAGACCGAGACAGAGACAGAGATGGAGCCAATGACAGATACAGAGACAGAGACAGAGACAGAGACAGAAACAGAGACAGAGACAGAGACAGAGACAGAGACAGAGACAGAGACAGAGACAGAGATGGAGCCAATGACAGAGACAGAGACAGAGACACAGACAGAGACAGAGACAGAGACAGAGACCGAGACAGGGACAGAGATGGAGCCAATGACAGAGGCTGAGACAGAGACAGAGACAGAGACAGAAACAGAGACAGAGACAGAGACAGAGACAGAGACAGAGACAGAGACAGAGACAGAGACAGAGATGGGGCCAATGACAGAGACAGAGACAGAGACAGAGACAGAGACAGAGACAGAGACAGAGACACAGACAGAGACAGAGACAGAGACAGAGACAGAGACCGAGACAGAGACAGAGATGGAGCCAATGACAGAGACAGAGACAGAGACAGAGACAGAAACAGAGACAGAGACAGAGACAGAGACAGAGACAGAGACAGAGACAGAGACAGAGACAGAGACAGAGATGGAGCCAATGACAGAGACAGAGACAGAGACGGAGACGGAGACAGAGACAGGGACAGAGACAGAGGCAGAGACAGAGACCGAGACAGAGACAGAGGCAGAGACAGAGACCGAGACAGAGACAGAGACAGAGACAGAGATAGAGACAGAGACAGAGACAGAGACAGAGACAGAGACAGCGACAGAGACACAGACAGCGGCAGAGACAAAGAGAGAGGCAGAGACACAGAGAGAGACAGAGACGGAGACAGAGACTGAGACAGAGACAGAGACAGAGACAGAGACAGAGACAGAGACAGAGACAGAGACAGAGACAGAGACGCAGACAGAGACAGAGACAGAGACAGAGACCGAGACAGAGACAGAGATGGAGCCAATGACAGAGACAGAGACAGAGACGGAGACGGAGACAGAGACAGGGACAGAGACAGAGACAGAGACAGAGACAGAGACAGAGACAGAGACAGAGACAGAGACAGAGGCAGAGACAGAGACAGGGACAGAGACAGAGACGGAGGCAGAGACAGAGACAGGGACAGAGACAGAGACAGACACAGAGACAGAGACAGAGAGAGAGACTGAGACAGAGACAGAGATGGAGACAGAGACAGAGGCAGAGACAGAGACAGAGAGAGAGACAGGGACAGAGACAGAGACAGAGACAGACACAGAGACAGAGACAGAGACAGAGACAAAAACAGAGACAGTGACAGAGACAGAGACAGAGACAGAGACAAAGATGGAGCCAATGACAGAGACTGAGACAGAGACGGAGACGGAGACAGAGACAGGGACAGAGACAGAGACAGAGGCAGAGGCAGAGACGGAGACAGAGACAGAGGCAGAGGCGGAGACAGAGACGGGAACAGAGACAGAGACGGAGATAGGGACAGAGACAGAGACAAAGACAGAGACAGGGACAGGGACAGAGACAGTGACTGAGGCAGAGACAGCGACAGAGACACAGACAGCGGCAGAGACAAAGACAGAGGCAGAGACACAGAGAGAGACAGAGACAGAGACAGAGACTGAGACAGAGACAGAGACAGAGACAGAGACAGAGACAGAGACAGAGACAGAGACAGAGACAGAGACAGAGACAGAGACAGAGACAGAGACAGAGACACAGACAGAGACAGAGACAGAGACAGAGACCGAGACAGAGACAGAGATGGAGCCAATGACAGAGACAGAGACAGAGACGGAGACGGAGACAGAGACAGGGACAGAGACAGAGACAGAGACAGAGACAGAGACAGAGACAGAGACAGAGACAGAGACAGAGACAGAGGCAGTGACAGAGACAGGGACAGAGACAGAGACAGAGACGGAGACGGAGACAGAGACAGAGACAGCGATAGAGACAGAGGCAGAGACAGAGACAGACACAGAGACAGAGACAGAGACAGAGAGAGAGACTGAGACAGAGACAGAGATGGAGACAGAGACAGAGGCAGAGACAGCGACAGAGAGAGAGACAGGGACAGAGACAGAGACAGAGACAGAGACAGAGACAGAGACAGAGACAAAAACAGAGACAGTGACAGAGACAGAGACAGAGACAGAGACAAAGATGGAGCCAATGACAGAGACTGAGACAGAGACGGAGACGGAGACAGAGACAGGGACAGAGACAGAGACAGAGACAGAGGCAGAGACAGAGGCACAGACAGAGCTACAGACAGAGACAAAGACAGAGGCGCATGAGACAAAGACAGAGCCACAGACAGAGACAGAAGCAGAGACAGAGACAGAGACAGAGACAGAGACAGAGACAGAGACAGAGACAGAGACAGAGACAGAGACAGAGACAGAGACAGAGACAGAGACAGAGACACAGACCGAGACAGAGACAGAGACAGAGACAGAGACAGAGACAGAGACAGAGACAGAGACAGAGACAGAGACAGAGGCAGAAATGTAGCCAATGACAGAGACAGAGACAGAGACGAATACGGAGACAGAGACAGGGACAGAGACAGAGGCAGAGACAGAGACCGAGACAGAGACAGAGACAGAGACAGAGACAGAGATGGAGACAGAGACAGAGACAGCGACAGAGACAGAGACAGAGACAGAGACCGAGACAGAGACAGAGATGGAGCCAATGACAGAGACAGAGACAGAGACGGAGACGGAGACAGAGACAGAGACAGCGATAGAGACAGAGGCAGAGACAGAGACAGACACAGAGACAGAGACAGAGACAGAGAGAGAGACTGAGACAGAGACAGAGATGCAGACAGAGACAGAGGCAGAGACAGAGACAGAGAGAGAGACAGAGCCAGGGACAGGGACAGAGACAGAGACAGATGCAGAAGCAGAGACAGAGACAGAGACTGAGACAGAGACAGAGACGGAGCCAATGGTAGAGACAGAGACAGAGACGGAGACGGAGACAGAGACAGAGACAGCGATAGAGACAGAGGCAGAGACAGAGACAGACACAGAGACAGAGACAGAGACAGAGAGAGAGACTGAGACAGAGACAGAGATGGAGACAGAGACAGAGGCAGAGACAGAGACAGAGAGAGAGACAGGGACAGAGACAGAGACAGAGACAGAGACAGAGACAGAGGCAAAAACAGAGACAGTGACAGAGACAGAGACAGAGACAGAGACAAAGATGGAGCCAATGACAGAGACTGAGACAGAGACGGAGACGGAGACAGAGACAGGGACAGAGACAGAGACAGAGACAGAGGCAGAGGCAGAGACGGAGACAGAGACAGAGGCAGAGGCGGAGACAGAGACGGGAACAGAGACAGAGACGGAGATAGGGACAGAGAGAGAGACAGAGACTGAGACAGAGACAGAGATGGAGACAGAGACAGAGACAGAGGCAGAGACAGAGACGGAGACGGAGACTGAGACAGGGACAGAGACAGAGACGGAGACAGAGACAGAGACTGAGACAGAGACAAAGATGGAGACAGAGACAGAGACAGAGACAAAGACGCAGACAAAGATGGAGACAAAGACGGAGACAGAGGCAGAGGCGGAGACAGAGAAGGGAAGAGAGACAGAGACAGAGAAAGGGACAGAGACAGAGACAGAGACAGAGACAGAGACAGTGGCAGCGACAGAGACAGAGGCACAGACAGAGATACAGACAGAGACAAAGACAGAGGCGCATGAGACAAAGACAGAGCCACAGACAGAGACAGAAGCAGAGACGGAGACAGAGACAGAGACAGAGACAGAGACAGAGACAGAGACAGAGACAGAGACAGAGACAGAGACAGAGACAGAGACAGAGACAGAGACACAGACCGAGACAGAGACAGAGACAGAGACAGAGACAAGACAGAGGCAGAAATGTAGCCAATGACAGAGACAGAGACAGAGACGGATACGGAGACAGAGACAGGGACAGAGACAGAGGCAGAGACAGAGACCGAGACAGAGACAGAGACAGAGACAGAGATGGAGACAGAGACAGAGACAGAGACAGCGACAGAGACAGAGACAGAGACAGAGACCGAGACAGAGACAGAGATGGAGCCAATGACAGAGACAGAGACAGAGACGGAGACGGAGACAGAGACAGGGACAGAGACAGAGACAGAGACAGAGACAGAGACAGAGACAGAGACAGAGACAGAGACAGAGACAGAGGCAAAGGCAGAGACAGAGACAGAGACAGAGACAGAGACAGAGACAGAGACAGAGACAGAAACAGAGACAGAGACAGAGACGGAGACAGAGACAGAGACAGAGACAGAGACAGAGACAGAGATGGAGCAAATGACAGAGACAGAGACAGAGACGGAGACGGAGACAGAGACAGGGACAGAGACAGAGGCAGAGACAGAGACCGAGACAGAGACAGAGACAGAGACAGAGACGGAGACAGAGACAGAGACAGAGACAGAGACAGAGATAGAGACAGAGACAGAGACAGGGACAGAGACAGAGACAGAGACTGAGACAGAGACAAAGATGGAGCCAATGACAGAGACTGAGACAGAGACGGAGACGGAGACAGAGACAGGGACAGAAACAGAGGCAGAGACAGAGACAGAGACAGAGACAGAGGCAGAGACAGAGATGGAGACAGAGACAGAGACAGAGACGGAGACGGAGACGGAGACAGAGACACAGACAGAGACGTAGAGAGAGACAGAGACAGAGACAGACGCGCATGAAACAACGACCGAGACAGAGGAGCAGGAGACACGGACGGAGACACAGACGGAGACAAGGACGGTGACAAAGACGGAGACAAAGACGGAGACAAAGACGGAGACAAATATGGAGACACAGACGGAGACAAATACGGAGACAAAGACGGTGACAAAGACGGAGGCAATGACGGAGACGAAGAGGAAGACAACGACGGAGACAAAGACGGAGACAAAGGCGGAGACGAAGATGGAGACACAGACGTCGACAAATACGGAGACAAAGACCGAGGCAAAGACGGAGACAAATACGGAGACAAAGATGGAGACACAGACGGAGACAGAGACAGAGACAGAGACAGAGACAGAGACAAAGGCAGAGACCGATACAGAGGCAGAGACACACACAGAGACAGAGACAGGGACAGAGACAGAGACTGAGACAGAGACGGAGACGGAGACAGAGACAGGGACAGAGACAGAGACAGAGACAGAGACAGAGACGGAGACAGAGACAGAGACAGAGACAGAGACAGAGATGGAGCCAATGACAGAGACAGAGACAGAGACAGAGACAGAGACAGAAACAGAGACAGAGACAGAGACAGAGACAGAGACAGAGACAGAGACAGAGACAGAGATGGAGCCAATGACAGAGACAGAGACAGAGACGGAGACGGAGACAGAGACAGGGACAGAGACAGAGGCAGAGACAGAGACCGAGACAGAGACAGGGGCAGAGACAGAGACCGAGACAGAGACAGAGACAGAGACAGAGATGGAGACAGAGACAGAGAGAGAGACAGAGACAGCGACAGAGACAGAGATGGAGCCAATGACAGAGACAGAGACAGAGACAGAGACAGAGACAGAAACAGAGACAGAGACAGAGACAGAGACAGAGACAGAGACAGAGACAGAGATGGAGCCAATGACAGAGACAGAGACAGAGACGGAGACGGAGACAGAGACAGGGACAGAGACAGAGGCAGAGACAGATACCGAGACAGAGACAGAGGCAGAGACAGAGACCGAGACAGAGACAGAGACAGAGACAGAGATGGAGACAGAGACAGAGAGAGAGACAGAGACAGCGACAGAGACACAGACAGCGGCAGAGACAGAGACAGAGACAGAGACAGAGACACAGACAGAGACAGAGACAGAGACA
>CAMAOD020000038.1:175000-182500 GCA_945859595.2 Megachile willughbiella | reverse complement strand
AGACAGAGACAGAGACAGAGACAGAGACAGAGACAGAGACACAGACCGAGACAGAGACAGAGACAGAGACAGAGACAAGACAGAGGCAGAAATGTAGCCAATGACAGAGACAGAGACAGAGACGGATACGGAGACAGAGACAGGGACAGAGACAGAGGCAGAGACAGAGACCGAGACAGAGACAGAGACAGAGACAGAGATGGAGACAGAGACAGAGACAGAGACAGAGACAGCGACAGAGACAGAGACAGAGACAGAGACCGAGACAGAGACAGAGATGGAGCCAATGACAGAGACAGAGACAGAGACGGAGACGGAGACAGAGACAGGGACAGAGACAGAGACAGAGACAGAGACAGAGACAGAGACAGAGACAGAGACAGAGACAGAGGCAAAGGCAGAGACAGAGACAGAGACAGAGACAGAGACAGAGACAGAGACAGAAACAGAGACAGAGACAGAGACGGAGACAGAGACAGAGACAGAGACAGAGACAGAGACAGAGATGGAGCCAATGACAGAGACAGAGACAGAGACGGAGACGGAGACAGAGACAGGGACAGAGACAGAGGCAGAGACAGAGACCGAGACAGAGACAGAGACAGAGACAGAGACAGAGACAGAGACGGAGACAGAGACAGAGACAGAGACAGAGACAGAGATAGAGACAGAGACAGAGACAGAGACAGAGACAGAGACAGAGACTGAGACAGAGACAAAGATGGAGCCAATGACAGAGACTGAGACAGAGACGGAGACGGAGACAGAGACAGGGACAGAAACAGAGGCAGAGACAGAGACAGAGACAGAGACAGAGGCAGAGACAGAGATGGAGACAGAGACAGAGACAGAGACGGAGACGGAGACGGAGACAGAGACACAGACAGAGACGTAGACAGAGACAGAGACAGAGACAGACATGCATGAAACAACGACCGAGACAGAGGGGCAGGAGACACGGACGGAGACACAGACGGAGACAAGGACGGTGACAAAGACGGAGACAAAGACGGAGACAAAGACGGAGACAAATATGGAGACACAGACGGAGACAAATACGGAGACAAAGACGGTGACAAAGACGGAGGCAATGACGGAGACGAAGAGGAAGACAACGACGGAGACAAAGACGGAGACAAAGGCGGAGACGAAGATGGAGACACAGACGGAGACAAATACGGAGACAAAGACCGAGGCAAAGACGGAGACAAAGATGGAGACACAGACGGAGACAGAGACAGAGACAGAGACAGAGACAGAGACAAAGGCAGAGACCGATACAGAGGCAGAGACACACACAGAGACAGAGACAGGGACAGAGACAGAGGCAGAGACGGAGACAGGGACAGAGACAGAGGCAGAGACAGAGACAGGGACAGAGACAGAGACGGAGGCACAGACAGAGATACAGACAGAGACAAAGACAGAGGCGCATGAGACAAAGACAGAGCCACAGACAGAGACAGAAGCAGAGACAGAGACAGGAAAAGAGGGAAAGACAGAGACAGAGACAGAGACAGAGACAGACGCGCATGAAACAACGACCGAGACAGAGGGGCAGGAGACACGGACGGAGACACAGACGGAGACAAGGACGGTGACAAAGACGGAGACAAAGACGGAGACAAAGACGGAGACAAATATGGAGACACAGACGGAGACAAATACGGAGACAAAGACGGTGACAAAGACGGAGGCAATGACGGAGACGAAGAGGAAGACAACGACGGAGACAAAGACGGAGACATAGGCGGAGACGAAGATGGAGACACAGACGGAGACAAATACGGAGACAAAGACCGAGGCAAAGACGGCGACAAATGCGGAGACAAAGATGGAGACACAGACGGAGACAGAGACAGAGACAGAGACAGAGACAGAGGCAGAAATGTAGCCAATGACAGAGACAGAGACAGAGACGGATACGGAGACAGAGACAGGGACAGAGACAGGGACAGAGACAGGGGCAGAGACAGAGACCGAGACAGAGACAGAGACAGAGACAGAGATGGAGACAGAGACAGAGACAGAGACAGCGACAGAGACACAGACAGCGGCAGAGACGGAGACAGAGGCAGAGACACAGAGAGAGACAGAGACAGAGACAGAGACTGAGACAGAGACAGAGACAGAGACAGAGACAGAGACAGAGACAGAGACACAGACAGAGACAGAGACAGAGACAGAGACAGGAAAAGAGGGAAAGACAGAGACAGAGACAGAGACAGAGACAGAGACAGAGACACAGACAGAGACAGAGACAGAGACAGAGACCGAGACAGAGACAGAGATGGAGCCAATGACAGATACAGAGACAGAGACAGAGACAGAGACAGAAACAGAGACAGAGACAGAGACAGAGACAGAGACAGAGACAGAGACAGAGATGGAGCCAATGACAGAGACAGAGACAGAGACACAGACAGAGACAGAGACAGAGACAGAGACCGAGACAGGGACAGAGATGGAGCCAATGACAGAGGCTGAGACAGAGACAGAGACAGAGACAGAAACAGAGACAGAGACAGAGACAGAGACAGAGACAGAGACAGAGACAGAGACAGAGACAGAGACAGAGATGGGGCCAATGACAGAGACAGAGACAGAGACAGAGACAGAGACAGAGACAGAGACACAGACAGAGACAGAGACAGAGACAGAGACAGAGACCGAGACAGAGACAGAGATGGAGCCAATGGCAGAGACAGAGACAGAGACAGAGACAGAGACAGAAACAGAGACAGAGACAGAGACAGAGACAGAGACAGAGACAGAGACAGAGACAGAGACAGAGACAGAGATGGAGCCAATGACAGAGACAGAGACAGAGACGGAGACGGAGACAGAGACAGGGACAGAGACAGAGGCAGAGACAGAGACCGAGACAGAGACAGAGGCAGAGACAGAGACCGAGACAGAGACAGAGACAGAGACAGAGATAGAGACAGAGACAGAGACAGAGACAGAGACAGAGACAGCGACAGAGACACAGACAGCGGCAGAGACAAAGACAGAGGCAGAGACACAGAGAGAGACAGAGACGGAGACAGAGACTGAGACAGAGACAGAGACAGAGACAGAGACAGAGACAGAGACAGAGACAGAGACAGAGACAGAGACACAGACAGAGACAGAGACAGAGACAGAGACCGAGACAGAGACAGAGATGGAGCCAATGACAGAGACAGAGACAGAGACGGAGACGGAGACAGAGACAGGGACAGAGACAGAGACAGAGACAGAGACAGAGACAGAGACAGAGACAGAGACAGAGACAGAGACAGAGGCAGAGACAGAGACAGGGACAGAGACAGAGACGGAGGCAGAGACAGAGACAGGGACAGAGACAGAGACAGACACAGAGACAGAGACAGAGAGAGAGACTGAGACAGAGACAGAGATGGAGACAGAGACAGAGGCAGAGACAGAGACAGAGAGAGAGACAGGGACAGAGACAGAGACAGAGACAGACACAGAGACAGAGACAGAGACAGAGACAAAAACAGAGACAGTGACAGAGACAGAGACAGAGACAGAGACAAAGATGGAGCCAATGACAGAGACTGAGACAGAGACGGAGACGGAGACAGAGACAGGGACAGAGACAGAGACAGAGGCAGAGGCAGAGACGGAGACAGAGACAGAGGCAGAGGCGGAGACAGAGACGGGAACAGAGACAGAGACGGAGATAGGGACAGAGACAGAGACAAAGACAGAGACAGGGACAGGGACAGAGACAGTGACTGAGGCAGAGACAGCGACAGAGACACAGACAGCGGCAGAGACAAAGACAGAGGCAGAGACACAGAGAGAGACAGAGACAGAGACAGAGACTGAGACAGAGACAGAGACAGAGACAGAGACAGAGACAGAGACAGAGACAGAGACAGAGACAGAGACAGAGACAGAGACAGAGACAGAGACAGAGACACAGACAGAGACAGAGACAGAGACAGAGACCGAGACAGAGACAGAGATGGAGCCAATGACAGAGACAGAGACAGAGACGGAGACGGAGACAGAGACAGAGACAAAAACAGAGACAGTGACAGAGACAGAGACAGAGACAGAGACAAAGATGGAGCCAATGACAGAGACTGAGACAGAGACGGAGACGGAGACAGAGACAGGGACAGAGACAGAGACAGAGGCAGAGGCAGAGACGGAGACAGAGACAGAGGCAGAGGCGGAGACAGAGACGGGAACAGAGACAGAGACGGAGATAGGGACAGAGACAGAGACAAAGACAGAGACAGGGACAGGGACAGAGACAGTGACTGAGGCAGAGACAGCGACAGAGACACAGACAGCGGCAGAGACAAAGACAGAGGCAGAGACACAGAGAGAGACAGAGACAGAGACAGAGACTGAGACAGAGACAGAGACAGAGACAGAGACAGAGACAGAGACAGAGACAGAGACAGAGACAGAGACAGAGACAGAGACAGAGACAGAGACAGAGACACAGACAGAGACAGAGACAGAGACAGAGACCGAGACAGAGACAGAGATGGAGCCAATGACAGAGACAGAGACAGAGACGGAGACGGAGACAGAGACAGGGACAGAGACAGAGACAGAGACAGAGACAGAGACAGAGACAGAGACAGAGACAGAGACAGAGACAGAGGCAGTGACAGAGACAGGGACAGAGACAGAGACAGAGACGGAGACGGAGACAGAGACAGAGACAGCGATAGAGACAGAGGCAGAGACAGAGACAGACACAGAGACAGAGACAGAGACAGAGAGAGAGACTGAGACAGAGACAGAGATGGAGACAGAGACAGAGGCAGAGACAGCGACAGAGAGAGAGACAGGGACAGAGACAGAGACAGAGACAGAGACAGAGGCAGAGACAGAGACAAAAACAGAGACAGTGACAGAGACAGAGACAGAGACAGAGACAAAGATGGAGCCAATGACAGAGACTGAGACAGAGACGGAGACGGAGACAGAGACAGGGACAGAGACAGAGACAGAGACAGAGGCAGAGACAGAGGCACAGACAGAGCTACAGACAGAGACAAAGACAGAGGCGCATGAGACAAAGACAGAGCCACAGACAGAGACAGAAGCAGAGACAGAGACAGAGACAGAGACAGAGACAGAGACAGAGACAGAGACAGAGACAGAGACAGAGACAGAGACAGAGACAGAGACAGAGACACAGACCGAGACAGAGACAGAGACAGAGACAGAGACAGAGACAGAGACAGAGACAGAGACAGAGACAGAGGCAGAAATGTAGCCAATGACAGAGACAGAGACAGAGACGAATACGGAGACAGAGACAGGGACAGAGACAGAGGCAGAGACAGAGACCGAGACAGAGACAGAGACAGAGACAGAGACAGAGATGGAGACAGAGACAGAGACAGCGACAGAGACAGAGACAGAGACAGAGACCGAGACAGAGACAGAGATGGAGCCAATGACAGAGACAGAGACAGAGACGGAGACGGAGACAGAGACAGAGACAGCGATAGAGACAGAGGCAGAGACAGAGACAGACACAGAGACAGAGACAGAGACAGAGAGAGAGACTGAGACAGAGACAGAGATGCAGACAGAGACAGAGGCAGAGACAGAGACAGAGAGAGAGACAGAGCCAGGGACAGGGACAGAGACAGAGACAGATGCAGAAGCAGAGACAGAGACAGAGACTGAGACAGAGACAGAGACGGAGCCAATGGTAGAGACAGAGACAGAGACGGAGACGGAGACAGAGACAGAGACAGCGATAGAGACAGAGGCAGAGACAGAGACAGACACAGAGACAGAGACAGAGACAGAGAGAGAGACTGAGACAGAGACAGAGATGGAGACAGAGACAGAGGCAGAGACAGAGACAGAGAGAGAGACAGGGACAGAGACAGAGACAGAGACAGAGACAGAGACAGAGGCAAAAACAGAGACAGTGACAGAGACAGAGACAGAGACAGAGACAAAGATGGAGCCAATGACAGAGACTGAGACAGAGACGGAGACGGAGACAGAGACAGGGACAGAGACAGAGACAGAGACAGAGGCAGAGGCAGAGACGGAGACAGAGACAGAGGCAGAGGCGGAGACAGAGACGGGAACAGAGACAGAGACGGAGATAGGGACAGAGAGAGAGACAGAGACTGAGACAGAGACAGAGATGGAGACAGAGACAGAGACAGAGGCAGAGACAGAGACGGAGACGGAGACTGAGACAGGGACAGAGACAGAGACGGAGACAGAGACAGAGACTGAGACAGAGACAAAGATGGAGACAGAGACAGAGACAGAGACAAAGACGCAGACAAAGATGGAGACAAAGACGGAGACAGAGGCAGAGGCGGAGACAGAGAAGGGAAGAGAGACAGAGACAGAGAAAGGGACAGAGACAGAGACAGAGACAGAGACAGAGACAGTGGCAGCGACAGAGACAGAGGCACAGACAGAGATACAGACAGAGACAAAGACAGAGGCGCATGAGACAAAGACAGAGCCACAGACAGAGACAGAAGCAGAGACGGAGACAGAGACAGAGACAGAGACAGAGACAGAGACAGAGACAGAGACAGAGACAGAGACAGAGACAGAGACAGAGACAGAGACAGAGACACAGACCGAGACAGAGACAGAGACAGAGACAGAGACAAGACAGAGGCAGAAATGTAGCCAATGACAGAGACAGAGACAGAGACGGATACGGAGACAGAGACAGGGACAGAGACAGAGGCAGAGACAGAGACCGAGACAGAGACAGAGACAGAGACAGAGATGGAGACAGAGACAGAGACAGAGACAGCGACAGAGACAGAGACAGAGACAGAGACCGAGACAGAGACAGAGATGGAGCCAATGACAGAGACAGAGACAGAGACGGAGACGGAGACAGAGACAGGGACAGAGACAGAGACAGAGACAGAGACAGAGACAGAGACAGAGACAGAGACAGAGACAGAGACAGAGGCAAAGGCAGAGACAGAGACAGAGACAGAGACAGAGACAGAGACAGAGACAGAAACAGAGACAGAGACAGAGACGGAGACAGAGACAGAGACAGAGACAGAGACAGAGACAGAGATGGAGCAAATGACAGAGACAGAGACAGAGACGGAGACGGAGACAGAGACAGGGACAGAGACAGAGGCAGAGACAGAGACCGAGACAGAGACAGAGACAGAGACAGAGACGGAGACAGAGACAGAGACAGAGACAGAGACAGAGATAGAGACAGAGACAGAGACAGGGACAGAGACAGAGACAGAGACTGAGACAGAGACAAAGATGGAGCCAATGACAGAGACTGAGACAGAGACGGAGACGGAGACAGAGACAGGGACAGAAACAGAGGCAGAGACAGAGACAGAGACAGAGACAGAGGCAGAGACAGAGATGGAGACAGAGACAGAGACAGAGACGGAGACGGAGACGGAGACAGAGACACAGACAGAGACGTAGAGAGAGACAGAGACAGAGACAGACGCGCATGAAACAACGACCGAGACAGAGGAGCAGGAGACA
>CAMAOD020000038.1:162500-172500 GCA_945859595.2 Megachile willughbiella | reverse complement strand
AGACGCAGACAAAGATGGAGGCAAAGATGGAGACAGAGGCAGAGGCGGAGACAGAGAAGGGAAGAGAGACAGAGACAGAGAAAGGGACAGAGACAGAGACAGAGACAGAGACAGAGACAGTGGCAGCGACAGAGACAGAGGCACAGACAGAGGTACAGACAGAGACAAAGACAGAGGCGCATGAGACAAAGTCAGAGCCACAGACAGAGACAGAAGCACAGACGGAGACAGAGACAGAGACAGAGACAGAGACAGAGACAGAGACAGAGACAGAGACACAGACAGAGACAGAGACAGAGACAGAGACAGAGACAAGACAGAGGCAGAAATGTAGCCAATGACAGAGACAGAGACAGAGACGGATACGGAGACAGAGACAGGGACAGAGGCAGAGGCAGAGACAGAGACCGAGACAGAGACAGAGACAGAGACAGAGATGGAGACAGAGACAGAGACAGAGACAGCGACAGAGACAGAGACAGAGACAGAGACCGAGACAGAGACAGAGATGGAGCCAATGACAGAGACAGAGACAGAGACGGAGACGGAGACAGAGACAGGGACAGAGACAGAGACAGAGGCAGAGACAGAGACAGAGACAGAGACAGAGACAGAGACAGAGACAGAGACAGAGGCAAAGGCAGAGACAGAGACAGAGACAGAGGCAGAGACAGAGACAGAGACAGAGACAGAAACAGAGACAGAGACAGAGACGGAGACAGAGACAGAGACAGAGACAGAGACAGAGGCAGAGATGGAGCCAATGACAGAGACAGAGACAGAGACGGAGACGGAGACAGAGACAGGGACAGAGACAGAGGCAGAGACAGAGACCGAGACAGAGACAGAGACAGAGACAGAGACGGAGACAGAGACAGAGACAGAGACAGAGACAGAGATAGAGACAGAGACAGAGACAGAGACAGAGACAGAGACAGAGACTGATACAGAGACAAAGATGGAGCCAATGACAGAGACTGAGACAGAGACGGAGACGGAGACAGAGACAGGGACAGAAACAGAGGCAGAGACAGAGACAGAGACAGAGACAGAGGCAGAGACAGAGATGGAGACAGAGACAGAGACAGAGACGGAGACGGAGACGGAGACAGAGACACAGACAGAGACGTAGACAGAGACAGAGACAGAGACAGACGCGCATGAAACAACGACCGAGACAGAGGGGCAGGAGACACGGACGGAGACACAGACGGAGACAAGGACGGTGACAAAGACGGAGACAAAGACGGAGACAAAGACGGAGACAAATATGGAGACACAGACGGAGACAAATACGGAGACAAAGACGGTGACAAAGACGGAGGCAATGACGGAGACGAAGAGGAAGACAACGACGGAGACAAAGACGGAGACAAAGGCGGAGACGAAGATGGAGACACAGACGGAGACAAATACGGAGACAAAGACCGAGGCAAAGACGGAGACAAATACGGAGACAAAGATGGAGACACAGACGGAGACAGAGACAGAGACAGAGACAGAGACAGAGGCAGAAATGTAGCCAATGACAGAGACAGAGACAGAGACGGATACGGAGACAGAGACAGGGACAGAGACAGGGGCAGAGACAGAGACCGAGACAGAGACAGAGACAGAGACAGAGATGGAGACAGAGACAGAGACAGAGATGGAGACAGAGACAGAGACAGAGACAGCGACAGAGACACAGACAGCGGCAGAGACGGAGACAGAGGCAGAGACACAGAGAGAGACAGAGACAGAGACAGAGACTGAGACAGAGACAGAGACAGAGACACAGACAGAGACAGAGACAGAGACAGAGACCGAGACAGAGACAGAGACAGGAAAAGAGGGAAAGACAGAGACAGAGACAGAGACAGAGACAGAGACACAGACAGAGACAGAGACAGAGACAGAGACCGAGACAGAGACAGAGATGGAGCCAATGACAGATACAGAGACAGAGACAGAGACAGAGACAGAAACAGAGACAGAGACAGAGACAGAGACAGAGACAGAGACAGAGACAGAGACAGAGACAGAGACAGAGATGGAGCCAATGACAGAGACAGAGACATAGACACAGACAGAGACAGAGACAGAGACAGAGACCGAGACAGAGACAGAGACTGAGACAGAGACAGAGACAGAGACAGAAACAGAGACAGAGACAGAGACAGAGACAGAGACAGAGACAGAGACAGAGACAGAGACAGAGACAGAGACAGAGATGGAGCCAATGACAGAGACAGAGACAGAGACAGAGACACAGACAGAGACAGAGACAGAGACAGAGACCGAGACAGAGACAGAGATGGAGCCAATGACAGAGACAGAGACAGAGACAGAGACAGAAACAGAGACAGAGACAGAGACAGAGACAGAGACAGAGACAGAGACAGAGACAGAGACAGAGACAGAGATGGAGCCAATGACAGAGACAGAGACAGAGACGGAGGCGGAGACAGAGACAGGGACAGAGACAGAGGCAGAGACAGAGACCGAGACAGAGACAGAGGCAGAGACAGAGACCGAGACAGAGACAGAGACAGAGACAGAGACAGAGATGGAGACAGAGACAGAGACAGAGACAGAGACAGCGACAGAGACACAGACAGCGGCAGAGACAAAGACAGAGGCAGAGACACAGAGAGAGACAGAGACAGAGACAGAGACTGAGACAGAGACAGAGACAGAGACAGAGACAGAGACAGACGCGCATGAAACAACGACCGAGACAGAGGGGCAGGAGACACGGACGGAGACACAGACGGAGACAAGGACGGTGACAAAGACGGAGACAAAGACGGAGACAAAGACGGAGACAAATATGGAGACACAGACGAAGACAAATACGGAGACAAAGACGGTGACAAAGACGGAGGCAATGACGGAGACGAAGAGGAAGACAACGACGGAGACAAAGACGGAGACAAAGGCGGAGACGAAGATGGAGACACAGACGGAGACAAATACGGAGACAAAGACCGAGGCAAAGACGGAGACAAATACGGAGACAAAGATGGAGACACAGACGGAGACAGAGACAGAGACAGAGACAGAGACAGAGGCAGAAATGTAGCCAATGAGAGAGACAGAGACAGAGACGGATACGGAGACAGAGACAGGGACAGAGACAGGGGCAGAGACAGAGACAGAGACAGAGACAGAGACAGAGACAGAGATGGAGACAGAGACAGAGACAGAGACAGCGACAGAGACACAGACAGCGGCAGAGACGGAGACAGAGGCAGAGACACAGAGAGAGACAGAGACAGAGACAGAGACTGAGACAGAGACAGAGACAGAGACAGAGACAGAGACAGAGACAGAGACAGAGACACAGACAGAGACAGAGACAGAGACAGAGACAGGAAAAGAGGGAAAGACAGAGACAGAGACAGAGACAGAGACAGAGACACAGACAGAGACAGAGACAGAGACAGAGACCGAGACAGAGACAGAGATGGATCCAATGACAGATACAGAGACAGAGACAGAGACAGAGACAGAAACAGAGACAGAGACAGAGACAGAGACAGAGACAGAGACAGAGATGGAGCCAATGACAGAGACAGAGACATAGACACAGACAGAGACAGAGACAGAGACAGAGACCGAGACAGAGACAGAGATGGAGCCAATGACAGAGACTGAGACAGAGACAGAGACAGAGACAGAAACAGAGACAGAGACAGAGACAGAGACAGAGACAGAGACAGAGACAGAGACAGAGACAGAGACAGAGACAGAGATGGAGCCAATGACAGAGACAGAGACAGAGACAGAGACAGAGACACAGACAGAGACAGAGACAGAGACAGAGACCGAGACAGAGACAGAGATGGAGCCAATGACAGAGACAGAGACAGAGACAGAGACAGAAACAGAGACAGAGACGGAGACAGAGACAGAGACAGAGACAGAGACAGAGACAGAGACAGAGACAGAGACAGAGACAGAGATGGAGCCAATGACAGAGACAGAGACAGAGACGGAGACGGAGACAGAGACAGGGACAGAGACAGAGGCAGAGACAGAGACCGAGACAGAGACAGAGGCAGAGACAGAGACCGAGACAGAGACAGAGACAGAGACAGAGATGGAGACAGAGACAGAGACAGAGACAGAGACAGCGACAGAGACACAGACAGCGGCAGAGACAAAGACAGAGGCAGAGACACAGAGAGAGACAGAGACAGAGACAGAGACTGAGACAGAGACAGAGACAGAGACAGAGACAGGGACAGAGACAGAGACAGAGACAGAGACAGAGACAGAGACAGAGACAGAGACACAGACAGAGACAGAGACAGAGACAGAGACCGAGACAGAGACAGAGATGGAGCCAATGGCAGAGACAGAGACAGAGACGGAGACAGAGACAGAGACAGAGACAGAGACAGAGACAGAGACAGAGACAGAGACACAGACCGAGACAGAGACAGAGACAGAGACAGAGACAAGACAGAGGCAGAAATGTAGCCAATGACAGAGACAGAGACAGAGACGGATACGGAGACAGAGACAGGGACAGAGACAGAGGCAGAGACAGAGACCGAGACAGAGACAGAGACAGAGACAGAGATGGAGACAGAGACAGAGACAGAGACAGCGACAGAGACAGAGACAGAGACAGAGACCGAGACAGAGACAGAGATGGAGCCAATGACAGAGACAGAGACAGAGACGGAGACGGAGACAGAGACAGGGACAGAGACAGAGACAGAGACAGAGACAGAGACCGAGACAGAGACAGAGACAGAGACAGAGGCAAAGGCAGAGACAGAGACAGAGACAGAGACAGAGACAGAGACAGAGACAGAAACAGAGACAGAGACAGAGACGGAGACAGAGACAGAGACAGAGACAGAGACAGAGACAGAGATGGAGCCAATGACAGAGACAGAAACAGAGACGGAGACGGAGACAGAGACAGGGACAGAGACAGAGGCAGAGACAGAGACCGAGACAGAGACAGAGACAGAGACAGAGACAGAGACAGAGACGGAGACAGAGACAGAGACAGAGACAGAGACAGAGACAGAGACAGAGACTGAGACAGAGACAAAGATGGAGCCAATGACAGAGACTGAGACAGAGACGGAGACGGAGACAGAGACAGGGACAGAAACAGAGGCAGAGACAGAGACAGAGACAGAGACAGAGGCAGAGACAGAGATGGAGACGGAGACGGAGACAGAGACGGAGACGGAGACGGAGACAGAGACACAGACAGAGACGTAGACAGAGACAGAGACAGAGACAGACGCGCATGAAACAACGACCGAGACAGAGGAGCAGGAGACACGGACGGAGACACAGACGGAGACAAGGACGGTGACAAAGACGGAGACAAAGACGGAGACAAAGACGGAGACAAATATGGAGACACAGACGGAGACAAATACGGAGACAAAGACGGTGACAAAGACGGAGGCAATGACGGAGACGAAGAGGAAGACAACGACGGAGACAAAGACGGAGACAAAGGCGGAGACGAAGATGGAGACACAGACGGAGACAAATACGGAGACAAAGACCGAGGCAAAGACGGAGACAAATACGGAGACAAAGATGGAGACACAGACGGAGACAGAGACAGAGACAGAGACAGAGACAGAGACAAAGGCAGAGACCGATACAGAGGCAGAGACACACACAGAGACAGAGACAGGGACAGAGACAGAGGCAGAGACAGAGACAGGGACAGAGACAGAGACGGAGGCACAAACAGAGATACAGACAGAGACAAAGACAGAGGCGCATGAGACAAAGACAGAGCCACAGACAGAGACAGAAGCAGAGACAGAGACAGAGACAGAGACAGAGACAGAGACAGAGACAGAGACAGAGACAGAGACAGAGACAGAGACACAGACCGAGACAGAGACAGAGACAGAGACAAAAACAGAGACAGTGACAGAGACAGAGACAGAGGCAGAGACAAAGATGGAGCCAATGACAGAGACTGAGACAGAGACGGAGACGGAGACAGAGACAGGGACAGAGACAGAGACAGAGGCACAGACAGAGATACAGACAGAGACAAAGACAGAGGCGCATGAGACAAAGACAGAGCCACAGACAGAGACAGAAGCAGAGACAGAGACAGAGACAGAGACAGAGACAGAGACAGAGACAGAGACAGAGACAGAGACACAGACCGAGACAGAGACAGAGACAGAGACAGAGACAGAGACAGAGACAGAGGCAGAAATGTAGCCAATGACAGAGACAGAGACAGAGACGAATACGGAGACAGAGACAGGGACAGAGACAGAGGCAGAGACAGAGACCGAGACCGAGACAGAGACAGAGACAGAGATGGAGACAGAGACAGAGACAGCGACAGAGACAGAGACAGAGACAGAGACCGAGACAGAGACAGAGATGGAGCCAATGACAGAGACAGAGACAGAGACGGAGACGGAGACAGAGACAGAGACAGCGATAGAGACAGAGGCAGAGACAGAGACAGACACAGAGACAGAGACGGAGACAGAGAGAGAGACTGAGACAGAGACAGAGATGGACACAGAGACAGAGGCAGAGACAGAGACAGAGAGAGAGACAGAGCCAGGGACAGGGACAGAGACAGAGACAGATGCAGAAGCAGAGACAGAGACAGAGACTGAGACAGAGACAGAGACGGAGCCAATGGTAGAGACAGAGACAGAGACGGAGACGGAGACAGAGACAGAGACAGCGATAGAGACAGAGGCAGAGACAGAGACAGACACAGAGACAGAGACAGAGACAGAGAGAGAGACTGAGACAGAGACAGAGATGGAGACAGAGACAGAGGCAGAGACAGAGACAGAGAGAGAGACAGGGACAGAGACAGAGACAGAGACAGAGACAGAGACAGAGACAGAGACAGAGACAAAAACAGAGACAGTGACAGAGACAGAGACAGAGACAGAGACAAAGATGGAGCCAATGACAGAGACTGAGACAGAGACGGAGACGGAGACAGAGACAGGGACAGAGACAGAGACAGAGACAGAGGCAGAGGCAGAGACGGAGACAGAGACAGAGGCAGAAGCGGAGACAGAGACGGGAACAGAGACAGAGACGGAGATAGGGACAGAGAGAGAGACAGAGACAGAGACAGGGACAGGGACAGAGAGAGTGACTGAGACAGGGACAGGGACAGAGACCGATACAGAGGCAGAGGCAGAGACAGAGACATAGACACAGACAGAGCCAGAGACAGAGGCGCATGAGACAAAGACGGAGACAGAGGGGCAGGAGACATGCACGGAGACAAATATGGAGACACAGACGGAAACAAATACGGAGACAAAGACAGAGACAAAGACGGAGACAAAGACGAAGACAGAGACGGAGACAGAGACAGAGACAGAGACAGAGACTGAGACAGAGACAGAGATGGAGACAGAGACAGAGACAGAGGCAGAGACAGAGACGGAGACGGAGACTGAGACAGGGACAGAGACAGAGACGGAGTCAGAGACAGAGACTGAGACAGAGACAAAGATGGAGACAGAGACAGAGACAGAGACAAAGACGCAGGCAAAGATGGAGACAAAGACGGAGACAGAGGCAGAGGCGGAGACAGAGAAGGGAAGAGAGACAGAGACAGAGAAAGGGACAGAGACAGAGACAGAGACAGAGACAGAGACAGTGGCAGCGACAGAGACAGAGGCACAGACAGAGATACAGAGAGAGACAAAGACAGAGGCGCATGAGACAAAGACAGAGCCACAGACAGAGACAGAAGCAGAGACGGAGACAGAGACAGAGACAGAGACAGAGACAGAGACAGAGACAGAGACACAGACCGAGACAGAGACAGAGACAGAGACAGAGACAAGACAGAGGCAGAAATGTAGCCAATGACAGAGACAGAGACAGAGACGGATACGGAGACAGAGACAGGGACAGAGACAGATGCAGAGACAGAGACCGAGACAGAGACAGAGACAGAGACAGAGACAGAGATGGAGACAGAGACAGAGACAGAGACAGCGACAGAGACAGAGACAGAGACAGAGACCGAGACAGAGACAGAGATGGAGCCAATGACAGAGACAGAGACAGAGACGGAGACGGAGACAGAGACAGGGACAGAGACAGAGACAGAGACAGAGACAGAGACAGAGACAGAGACAGAGACAGAGACAGAGACAGAGGCAAAGGCAGAGACAGAGACAGAGACAGAGACAGAGACAGAGACAGAGACAGAAACAGAGACAGAGACAGAGACGGAGACAGAGACAGAGACAGAGACAGAGACAGAGACAGAGATGGAGCCAATGACAGAGACAGAGACAGAGACGGATACGGAGACAGAGACAGGGACAGAGACAGAGACGTAGACAGAGACAGAGACAGAGACAGACGCGCATGAAACAACGACCGAGACAGAGGGGCAGGAGACACGGGCGGAGACACAGACGGAGACAAGGACGGTGACAAAGACGGAGACAAAGACGGAGACAAAGACGGAGACAAATATGGAGACACAGACGGAGACAAATACGGAGACAAAGACGGTGACAAAGACGGAGGCAATGACGGAGACGAAGAGGAAGACAACGACGGAGACAAAGACGGAGACAAAGGCGGAGACGAAGATGGAGACACAGACGGAGACAAATACGGAGACAAAGACCGAGGCAAAGACGGAGACAAATACGGAGACAAAGATGGAGACACAGACGGAGACAGAGACAGAGACAGAGACAGAGACAGAGACAGAGGCAGAAATGTAGCCAATGACAGAGACAGAGACAGAGACGGATACGGAGACAGAGACAGGGACAGAGACAGGGGCAGAGACAGAGACCGAGACAGAGACAGAGACAGAGACAGAGATGGAGACAGAGACAGAGACAGAGATGGAGACAGAGACAGAGACAGAGACAGCGACAGAGACACAGACAGCGGCAGAGACGGAGACAGAGGCAGAGACACAGAGAGAGACAGAGACAGAGACAGAGACTGAGACAGAGACAGAGACAGAGACAGAGACAGAGACAGAGACAGAGACAGAGACACAGACAGAGACAGAGACAGGAAAAGAGGGAAAGACAGAGACAGAGACAGAGACAGAGACAGAGACACAGACAGAGACAGAGACAGAGACAGAGACCGAGACAGAGACAGAGATGGAGCCAATGACAGAGACAGAGACAGAGACAGAGACAGAGACAGAGACAGAGACAGAGATGGAGCCAATGACAGAGACAGAGACAGAGACAGAGACAGAGACAGAGACACAGACAGAGACAGAGACAGAGACAGAGACAGAGACCGAGACAGAGACAGAGATGGAGCCAATGACAGAGACAGAGACAGAGACAGAGACAGAAACAGAGACAGAGACAGAGACAGAGACAGAGACAGAGACAGAGACAGAGACAGAGACAGATATGGAGCCAATGACAGAGACAGAGACAGAGACGGAGGCGGAGACAGAGACAGGGACAGAGACAGAGGCAGAGACAGAGACCGAGACAGAGACAGAGGCAGAGACAGAGACCGAGACAGAGACAGAGACAGAGACAGAGATGGAGACAGAGACAGAGACAGAGACAGAGACAGCGACAGAGACACAGACAGCGGCAGAGACAAAGACAGAGGCAGAGACACAGAGAGAGACAGAGACAGAGACAGAGACTGAGACAGAGACAGAGACAGAGACAGAGACAGAGACAGACGCGCATGAAACAACGACCGAGACAGAGGGGCAGGAGACACGGACGGAGACACAGACGGAGACAAGGACGGTGACAAAGACGGAGACAAATATGGAGACACAGACGAAGACAAATACGGAGACAAAGACGGTGACAAAGACGGAGGCAATGACGGAGACGAAGAGGAAGACAACGACGGAGACAAAGACGGAGACAAATACGGAGACAAAGACCGAGGCAAAGACGGAGACAAATACGGAGACAAAGATGGAGACACAGACGGAGACAGAGACAGAGACAGAGACAGAGACAGAGGCAGAAATGTAGCCAATGACAGAGACAGAGACAGA
>CAMAOD020000038.1:150000-157500 GCA_945859595.2 Megachile willughbiella | reverse complement strand
GACAGAGACGGAGACAGAGACGGATACGGAGACAGAGACAGAGACAGAGACAGAGACAGAGACAGAGACAGAGACAGAGATGGAGCCAATGACAGAGACAGAGACAGAGACACAGACAGAGACAGAGACAGAGACAGAGACCGAGACAGAGACAGAGATGGAGCCAATGACAGAGACTGAGACAGAGACAGAGACAGAGACAGAAACAGAGACAGAGACAGAGACAGAGACAGAGACAGAGACAGAGACAGAGACAGAGACAGAGACAGAGATGGAGCCAATGACAGAGACAGAGACAGAGACAGAGACAGAGACACAGACAGAGACAGAGACAGAGACAGAGACCGAGACAGAGACAGAGATGGAGCCAATGACAGAGACAGAGACAGAGACAGAGACAGAGACAGAGACAGAAACAGAGACAGAGACAGAGACAGAGACAGAGACAGAGACAGAGACACAGACAGAGACAGAGACAGAGATGGAGCCAATGACAGAGACAGAGACAGAGACGGAGACGGAGACAGAGACAGGGACAGAGACAGAGGCAGAGACAGAGACCGAGACAGAGACAGAGGCAGAGACAGAGACCGAGACAGAGACAGAGACAGAGACAGAGATGGAGACAGAGACAGAGACAGAGACAGAGACAGCGACAGAGACACAGACAGCGGCAGAGACAAAGACAGAGGCAGAGACACAGAGAGAGACAGAGACAGAGACAGAGACTGAGACAGAGACAGAGACAGAGACAGAGACAGAGACAGAGACAGAGACAGAGACAGAGACAGAGACAGAGACAGAGTCACAGACAGAGACAGAGACAGAGACAGAGACAGAGACAGAGACAGAGACAGAGACAGAGACACAGACGGAGACAGAGACAGAGACAGAGGCAGAAATGTAGCCAATGACAGAGGCAGAGACAGAGACGGATACGGAGACAGAGACAGGGACAGAGACAGGGGCAGAGAGAGAGACCGAGACAGAGACAGAGACAGAGACAGAGATGGAGACAGAGACAGAGACAGAGACAGCGACAGAGACACAGACAGCGGCAGAGACGGAGACAGAGGCAGAGACACAGAGAGAGACAGAGACAGAGACAGAGACTGAGACAGAGACAGAGACAGAGACAGAGACAGAGACAGAGACAGAGACAGAGACACAGACAGAGACAGAGACAGAGACAGAGACAGGAAAAGAGGGAAAGACAGAGACAGAGACAGAGACAGAGACAGAGACACAGACAGAGACAGAGACAGAGACAGAGACCGAGACAGAGACAGAGATGGAGCCAATGACAGATACAGAGACAGAGACAGAGACAGAGACAGAAACAGAGACAGAGACAGAGACAGAGACAGAGACAGAGACAGAGACAGAGACAGAGACAGAGACAGAGATGGAGCCAATGACAGAGACAGAGACAGAGACACAGACAGAGACAGAGACAGAGACAGAGACCGAGACAGAGACAGCGATGGAGCCAATGACAGAGACTGAGACAGAGACAGAGACAGAGACAGAGACAGAGACAGAGACAGAGACAGAGACAGAGACAGAGACAGAGACAGAGAGAGAGACAGAGATGGAGCCAATGACAGAGACAGATACAGAGACAGAGACAGAGACACAGACAGAGACAGAGACAGAGACAGAGACCGAGACAGAGACAGAGATGGAGCCAATGACAGAGACAGAGACAGAGACAGAGACAGAGACAGAAACAGAGACAGAGACAGAGACACAGACAGAGACAGAGACAGAGACAGAGACAGAGACAGAGACAGAGACAGAGGCAGAGACGGAGACGGAGACAGAGACAGGGACAGAGACAGAGACAGAGACAGAGACAGAGACAGAGACAGAGACAGAGACAGAGACAGAGACAGAGGCAGAGACAGAGACAGGGACAGAGACAGAGACGGAGGCAGAGACAGAGACAGGGACAGAGACAGAGACAGACACAGAGACAGAGACAGAGACAGAGAGAGAGACTGAGACAGAGACAGAGATGGAGACAGAGACAGAGGCAGAGACAGAGACAGAGAGAGAGACAGGGACAGAGACAGAGACAGAGACAGAGACAGAGACAGAGACAGAGACAGAGACAGAGACAAAAACAGAGACAGTGACAGAGACAGAGACAGAGACAGAGACAAAGATGGAGCCAATGACAGGGACAGAGACGGAGACAGAGACAGGGACAGAGACAGAGGCAGAGACAGAGACAGGGACAGAGACAGAGACGGAGGCACAGACAGAGATACAGACAGAGACAAAGACAGAGGCGCATGAGACAAAGACAGAGCCACAGACAGAGACAGAAGCAGAGACAGAGACAGAGACAGAGACAGAGACAGAGACAGAGACAGAGACAGAGACAGAGACAGAGACAGAGACAGAGACACAGACCGAGACAGAGACAGAGACAGAGGCAGAAATGTAGCCAATGACAGAGGCAGAAACAGAGACGGATACGGAGACAGAGACAGGGACAGAGACAGGGGCAGAGACAGAGACCGAGACAGAGACAGAGACAGAGACAGAGATGGAGACAGAGACAGAGACAGAGACAGCGACAGAGACAAAGACAGCGGCAGAGACGGAGACAGAGGCAGAGACACAGAGAGAGACAGAGACAGAGACAGAGACTGAGACAGAGACAGAGACAGAGACAGAGACAGAGACAGAGACAGAGACAGAGACACAGACAGAGACAGAGACAGAGACAGAGACAGGAAAAGAGGGAAAGACAGAGACAGAGACAGAGACAGAGACAGAGACACAGACAGAGACAGAGACAGAGACAGAGACCGAGACAGAGACAGAGATGGAGCCAATGACAGATACAGAGACAGAGACAGAGACAGAGACAGAAACAGAGACAGAGACAGAGACAGAGACAGAGACAGAGACAGAGACAGAGACAGAGACAGAGACAGAGATGGAGCCAATGACAGAGACAGAGACAGAGACACAGACAGAGACAGAGACAGAGACAGAGACCGAGACAGAGACAGCGATGGAGCCAATGACAGAGACTGAGACAGAGACAGAGACAGAGACAGAAACAGAGACAGAGACAGAGACAGAGACAGAGACAGAGACAGAGACAGAGAGAGAGACAGAGATGGAGCCAATGACAGAGACAGATACAGAGACAGAGACAGAGACACAGACAGAGACAGAGACAGAGACAGAGACCGAGACAGAGACAGAGATGGAGCCAATGACAGAGACAGAGACAGAGACAGAGACAGAGACAGAAACAGAGACAGAGACAGAGACACAGACAGAGACAGAGACAGAGACAGAGACAGAGACAGAGACAGAGACAGAGGCAGAGACGGAGACGGAGACAGAGACAGGGACAGAGACAGAGACAGAGACAGAGACAGAGACAGAGACAGAGACAGAGACAGAGACAGAGACAGAGGCAGAGACAGAGACAGGGACAGAGACAGAGACGGAGGCAGAGACAGAGACAGGGACAGAGACAGAGACAGACACAGAGACAGAGACAGAGACAGAGAGAGAGACTGAGACAGAGACAGAGATGGAGACAGAGACAGAGGCAGAGACAGAGACAGAGAGAGAGACAGGGACAGAGACAGAGACAGAGACAGAGACAGAGACAGAGACAGAGACAGAGACAGAGACAAAAACAGAGACAGTGACAGAGACAGAGACAGAGACAAAGATGGAGCCAATGACAGAGACTGAGACAGAGACGGAGACGGAGACAGAGACAGGGACAGAGACAGAGACAGAGACAGAGGCAGAGGCAGAGACGGAGACAGAGACAGAGACAGAGACAGAGACAGAGACACAGACAGAGACAGAGACAGAGACAGAGACCGAGACAGAGACAGAGATGGAGACAGAGACAGAGGCAGAGACAGAGACAGAGAGAGAGACAGGGACAGAGACAGAGACAGAGACAGAGACCGAGACAGAGACAGAGATGGAGCCAATGACAGAGACAGAGACAGAGACGGAGACGGAGACAGAGACAGGGACAGAGACAGAGGCAGAGACAGAGACAGAGACAGAGACAGAGACAGAGACAGAGACAGAGGCAGTGACAGAGACAGAGACAGAGACAGAGAGAGAGACTGAGACAGAGACAGAGATGGAGACAGAGACAGAGGCAGAGACAGAGACAGAGAGAGAGACAGGGACAGAGACAGAGACAGAGACAGAGACAGAGACAGAGACCGAGACAGAGACAAAAACAGAGACAGTGACAGAGACAGAGACAGAGACAGAGACAAAGATGGAGCCAATGACAGAGACTGAGACAGAGACGGAGACGGAGACAGAGACAGGGACAGAGACAGAGACAGAGACAGAGGCAGAGGCAGAGACGGAGACAGAGACAGAGGCAGAGGCGGAGACAGAGACGGGAACAGAGACAGAGACGGAGATAGGGACAGAGACAGAGACAGAGACAGAGACAGGGACAGGGACAGAGACAGTGACTGAGACAGAGACAGCGACAGAGACACAGACAGCGGCAGAGACAAAGACAGAGGCAGAGACACAGAGAGAGACAGAGACAGAGACAGAGACTGAGACAGAGACAGAGACAGAGACCGAGACAGAGACAGAGACAGAGACAGAGACACAGACCGAGACAGAGACAGAGACAGAGACAGAGACAAGACAGAGGCAGAAATGTAGCCAATGACAGAGACAGAGACAGAGACGGATACGGAGACAGAGACAGGGACAGAGACAGAGGCAGAGACAGAGACCGAGACAGAGACAGAGACAGAGACAGAGATGGAGACAGAGACAGAGACAGAGACAGCGACAGAGACAGAGACAGAGACCGAGACAGAGACAGAGATGGAGTCAATGACAGAGACAGAGACAGAGACGGAGACGGAGACAGAGACAGAGATGGAGCCAATGACAGAGACAGAGACAGAGACGGAGACGGAGACGGAGACAGAGACAGGGACAGAGACAGAGACAGAGACAGAGACAGAGACAGAGACAGAGACAGAGACAGAGACAGAGACAGAGACAGAGGCAGTGACAGAGACAGGGACAGAGACAGAGACGGAGGCAGAGACAGAGACAGGGACAGAGACAGAGACAGACACAGAGACAGAGACAGAGACAGAGAGAGAGACTGAGACAGAGACAGAGATGGAGACAGAGACAGAGGCAGAGACAGAGACAGAGACAGAGACAGAGACAGAGACAGAGACAGAGACAGAGACAGAGACAGAGACAGAGACACAGACCGAGACAGAGACAGAGACAGAGGCAGAAATGTAGCCAATGACAGAGGCAGAGACAGAGACGGATACGGAGACAGAGACAGGGACAGAGACAGGGGCAGAGACAGAGACCGAGACAGAGACAGAGACAGAGACAGAGACAGAGATGGAGACAGAGACAGAGACAGAGACAGCGACAGAGACAAAGACAGCGGCAGAGACGGAGACAGAGGCAGAGACACAGAGAGAGACAGAGACAGAGACAGAGACTGAGACAGAGACAGAGACAGAGACAGAGACAGAGACAGAGACAGAGACAGAGACACAGACAGAGACAGAGACAGAGACAGAGACAGGAAAAGAGGGAAAGACAGAGACAGAGACAGAGACAGAGACAGAGACACAGACAGAGACAGAGACAGAGACAGAGACCGAGACAGAGACAGAGATGGAGCCAATGACAGATACAGAGACAGAGACAGAGACAGAGACAGAAACAGAGACAGAGACAGAGACAGAGACAGAGACAGAGACAGAGACAGAGACAGAGACAGAGACAGAGATGGAGCCAATGACAGAGACAGAGACAGAGACACAGACAGAGACAGAGACAGAGACAGAGACCGAGACAGAGACAGCGATGGAGCCAATGACAGAGACTGAGACAGAGACAGAGACAGAGACAGAAACAGAGACAGAGACAGAGACAGAGACAGAGACAGAGACAGAGACAGAGAGAGAGACAGAGATGGAGCCAATGACAGAGACAGATACAGAGACAGAGACAGAGACACAGACAGAGACAGAGACAGAGACAGAGACCGAGACAGAGACAGAGATGGAGCCAATGACAGAGACAGAGACAGAGACAGAGACAGAGACAGAAACAGAGACAGAGACAGAGACACAGACAGAGACAGAGACAGAGACAGAGACAGAGACAGAGACAGAGACAGAGGCAGAGACGGAGACGGAGACAGAGACAGGGACAGAGACAGAGACAGAGACAGAGACAGAGACAGAGACAGAGACAGAGACAGAGACAGAGACAGAGGCAGAGACAGAGACAGGGACAGAGACAGAGACGGAGGCAGAGACAGAGACAGGGACAGAGACAGAGACAGACACAGAGACAGAGACAGAGACAGAGAGAGAGACTGAGACAGAGACAGAGATGGAGACAGAGACAGAGGCAGAGACAGAGACAGAGAGAGAGACAGGGACAGAGACAGAGACAGAGACAGAGACAGAGACAGAGACAGAGACAGAGACAGAGACAAAAACAGAGACAGTGACAGAGACAGAGACAGAGACACAGACAGCGGCAGAGACGGAGACAGAGGCAGAGACACAGAGAGAGACAGAGACAGAGACAGAGACTGAGACAGAGACAGAGACAGAGACAGAGACAGAGACAGAGACAGAGACAGAGACACAGACAGAGACAGAGACAGAGACAGAGACAGGAAAAGAGGGAAAGACAGAGACAGAGACAGAGACAGAGACAGAGACACAGACAGAGACAGAGACAGAGACAGAGACCGAGACAGAGACAGAGATGGAGCCAATGACAGATACAGAGA
The DNA here is from genome assembly GCA_945859595.2 of Megachile willughbiella. NCBI lineage: Eukaryota > Metazoa > Arthropoda > Insecta > Hymenoptera > Megachilidae > Megachile > Megachile willughbiella. The sequence continues at coordinate 150,680 of CAMAOD020000038.1, read as the reverse complement.
CAGAGACAGAGACAGAGACAGAAACAGAGACAGAGACAGAGACAGAGACAGAGACAGAGACAGAGACAGAGACAGAGACAGAGACAGAGATGGAGCCAATGACAGAGACAGAGACAGAGACACAGACAGAGACAGAGACAGAGACAGAGACCGAGACAGAGACAGCGATGGAGCCAATGACAGAGACTGAGACAGAGAGAGAGACAGAGACAGAGACAGAGACAGAGACAGAGACAGAGACAGAGACAGAGACAGAGACAGAGAGAGAGACAGAGATGGAGCCAATGACAGAGACAGATACAGAGACAGAGACAGAGACACAGACAGAGACAGAGACAGAGACAGAGACCGAGACAGAGACAGAGATGGAGCCAATGACAGAGACAGAGACAGAGACAGAGACAGAGACAGAAACAGAGACAGAGACAGAGACACAGACAGAGACAGAGACAGAGACAGAGACAGAGACAGAGACAGAGACAGAGGCAGAGACGGAGACGGAGACAGAGACAGGGACAGAGACAGAGACAGAGACAGAGACAGAGACAGAGACAGAGACAGAGACAGAGACAGAGACAGAGGCAGAGACAGAGACAGGGACAGAGACAGAGACGGAGGCAGAGACAGAGACAGGGACAGAGACAGAGACAGACACAGAGACAGAGACAGAGACAGAGAGA
>CAMAOD020000038.1:132500-145000 GCA_945859595.2 Megachile willughbiella | reverse complement strand
ACAGAGACAGAGACAGAAACAGAGAAAGAGACAGAGACAGAGACAGAGACAGAGACAGAGACAGAGACAGAGACAGAGACAGAGACAGAGACAGAGATGGAGCCAATGACAGAGACAGAGACAGAGACAGAGACAGAGACACAGACAGAGACAGAGACAGAGACAGAGACCGAGACAGAGACAGAGATGGAGCCAATGACAGAGACAGAGACAGAGACAGAGACAGAGACAGAGACAGAAACGGAGACAGAGACAGAGACAGAGACAGAGACAGAGACAGAGACACAGACAGAGACAGAGACAGAGATGGAGCCAATGACAGAGACAGAGACAGAGACGGAGACGGCGACAGAGACAGGGACAGAGACAGAGGCAGAGACAGAGACCGAGACAGAGACAGAGGCAGAGACAGAGACCGAGACAGAGACAGAGACAGAGACAGAGATGGAGACAGAGACAGAGACAGAGACAGAGACAGCGACAGAGACACAGACAGCGGCAGAGACAAAGACAGAGGCAGAGACACAGAGAGAGACAGAGACAGAGACAGAGACTGAGACAGAGACAGAGACAGAGACAGAGACAGAGACAGAGACAGAGACAGAGACAGAGACAGAGACAGAGACAGAGTCACAGACAGAGACAGAGACAGAGACAGAGGCAGAGACCGAGACAGAGACAGAGATGGAGCCAATGACAGAGACAGAGACAGAGACGGAGACGGAGACAGAGACAGGGACAGAGACGGAGACAGAGACAGGGACAGAGACAGAGGCAGAGACAGAGACAGGGACAGAGACAGAGACGGAGGCACAGACAGAGATACAGACAGAGACAAAGACAGAGGCGCATGAGACAAAGACAGAGCCACAGACAGAGACAGAAGCAGAGACAGAGACAGAGACAGAGACAGAGACAGAGACAGAGACAGAGACAGAGACAGAGACAGAGACAGAGACACAGACCGAGACAGAGACAGAGACAGAGGCAGAAATGTAGGCCAATGACAGAGGCAGAGACAGAGACGGATACGGAGACAGAGACAGGGACAGAGACAGGGGCAGAGACAGAGACCGAGACAGAGACAGAGACAGAGACAGAGATGGAGACAGAGACAGAGACAGAGACAGCGACAGAGACACAGACAGCGGCAGAGACGGAGACAGAGGCAGAGACACAGAGAGAGACAGAGACAGAGACAGAGACTGAGACAGAGACAGAGACAGAGACAGAGACAGAGACAGAGACAGAGACAGAGACAGAGACACAGACAGAGACAGAGACAGAGACAGAGACAGGAAAAGAGGGAAAGACAGAGACAGAGACAGAGACAGAGGCAGAGACAGAGACACAGACAGAGACAGAGACAGAGACAGAGACCGAGACAGAGACAGAGATGGAGCCAATGACAGATACAGAGACAGAGACAGAGACAGAGACAGAAACAGAGACAGAGACAGAGACAGAGACAGAGACAGAGACAGAGACAGAGACAGAGACAGAGACAGAGATGGAGCCAATGACAGAGACAGAGACAGAGACACAGACAGAGACAGAGACAGAGACAGAGACCGAGACAGAGACAGCGATGGAGCCAATGACAGAGACTGAGACAGAGACAGAGACAGAGACAGAGACAGAGACAGAGACAGAGACAGAGACAGAGACAGAGACAGAGACAGAGAGAGAGACAGAGATGGAGCCAATGACAGAGACAGATACAGAGACAGAGACAGAGACACAGACAGAGACAGAGACAGAGACAGAGACCGAGACAGAGACAGAGATGGAGCCAATGACAGAGACAGAGACAGAGACAGAGACAGAGACAGAAACAGAGACAGAGACAGAGACACAGACAGAGACAGAGACAGAGACAGAGACAGAGACAGAGACAGAGACAGAGGCAGAGACGGAGACGGAGACAGAGACAGGGACAGAGACAGAGACAGAGACAGAGACAGAGACAGAGACAGAGACAGAGACAGAGACAGAGACAGAGGCAGAGACAGAGACAGGGACAGAGACAGAGACGGAGGCAGAGACAGAGACAGGGACAGAGACAGAGACAGACACAGAGACAGAGACAGAGACAGAGAGAGAGACTGAGACAGAGACAGAGATGGAGACAGAGACAGAGGCAGAGACAGAGACAGAGAGAGCGACAGGGACAGAGACAGAGACAGAGACAGAGACAGAGACAGAGACAGAGACAGAGACAGAGACAAAAACAGAGACAGTGACAGAGACAGAGACAGAGACAGAGACAAAGATGGAGCCAATGACAGGGACAGAGACGGAGACAGAGACAGGGACAGAGACAGAGGCAGAGACAGAGACAGGGACAGAGACAGAGACGGAGGCACAGACAGAGATACAGACAGAGACAAAGACAGAGGCGCATGAGACAAAGACAGAGCCACAGACAGAGACAGAAGCAGAGACAGAGACAGAGACAGAGACAGAGACAGAGACAGAGACAGAGACAGAGACAGAGACAGAGACAGAGACAGAGACACAGACCGAGACAGAGACAGAGACAGAGGCAGAAATGTAGCCAATGACAGAGGCAGAGACAGAGACGGATACGGAGACAGAGACAGGGACAGAGACAGGGGCAGAGACAGAGACCGAGACAGAGACAGAGACAGAGACAGAGACAGAGATGGAGACAGAGACAGAGACAGAGACAGCGACAGAGACAAAGACAGCGGCAGAGACGGAGACAGAGGCAGAGACACAGAGAGAGACAGAGACAGAGACAGAGACTGAGACAGAGACAGAGACAGAGACAGAGACAGAGACAGAGACAGAGACAGAGACACAGACAGAGACAGAGACAGAGACAGAGACAGGAAAAGAGGGAAAGACAGAGACAGAGACAGAGACAGAGACAGAGACACAGACAGAGACAGAGACAGAGACAGAGACCGAGACAGAGACAGAGATGGAGCCAATGACAGATACAGAGACAGAGACAGAGACAGAGACAGAGACAGAAACAGAGACAGAGACAGAGACAGAGACAGAGACAGAGACAGAGACAGAGACAGAGACAGAGACAGAGATGGAGCCAATGACAGAGACAGAGACAGAGACACAGACAGAGACAGAGACAGAGACAGAGACCGAGACAGAGACAGCGATGGAGCCAATGACAGAGACTGAGACAGAGACAGAGACAGAGACAGAAACAGAGACAGAGACAGAGACAGAGACAGAGACAGAGACAGAGACAGAGAGAGAGACAGAGATGGAGCCAATGACAGAGACAGATACAGAGACAGAGACCGAGACAGAGACAGAGATGGAGCCAATGAGAGAGACAGAGACAGAGACAGAGACAGAGACAGAGAGAGAGACAGAGATGGAGCCAATGACAGAGACAGATACAGAGACAGAGACCGAGACAGAGGCAGAAATGTAGCCAATGACAGAGGCAGAGACAGAGACGGATACGGAGACGGAGACAGAGACAGGGACAGAAACAGAGGCAGAGACAGAGACAGAGACAGAGACAGAGGCAGAGACAGAGATGGAGACAGAGACAGAGACAGAGACGGAGACGGAGACGGAGACAGAGACACAGACAGAGACGTAGACAGAGACAGAGACAGAGACAGACGCGCATGAAACAACGACCGAGACAGAGGGGCAGGAGACACGGACGGAGACACAGACGGAGACAAGGACGGTGACAAAGACGGAGACAAAGACGGAGACAAAGACGGAGACAAAGACGGAGACACAGATGGAGACAGAGACAGAGACAGAGACAGAGACAGAGACAAAGGCAGAGACCGATACAGAGGCAGAGACACACACAGAGACAGAGACAGGGACAGAGACAGAGGCAGAGACAGAGACAGGGACAGAGACAGAGACGGAGGCACAGACAGAGATACAGACAGAGACAAAGACAGAGGCGCATGAGACAAAGACAGAGCCACAGACAGAGACAGAAGCAGAGACAGAGACAGAGACAGAGACAGAGACAGAGACAGAGACAGAGACAGAGACAGAGACAGAGACAGAGACAGAGACAGAGACAGAGACAGAGACAGAGACAGAGACACAGACCGAGACAGAGACAGAGACAGAGACAGAGACAGAGACAGAGAAAGAGGCAGAAATGTAGCCAATGACAGAGACGGAGACAGAGACGGATACGGAGACAGAGACAGAGACAGAGACAGAGACAGAGACAGAGACAGAGACAGAGATGGAGCCAATGACAGAGACAGAGACAGAGACACAGACAGAGACAGAGACAGAGACAGAGACCGAGACAGAGACAGAGATGGAGCCAATGACAGAGACTGAGACAGAGACAGAGACAGAGACAGAAACAGAGACAGAGACAGAGACAGAGACAGAGACAGAGACAGAGACAGAGACAGAGACAGAGACAGAGACAGAGACAGAGATGGAGCCAATGACAGAGACAGAGACAGAGACAGAGACAGAGACACAGACAGAGACAGAGACAGAGACAGAGACCGAGACAGAGACAGAGATGGAGCCAATGACAGAGACAGAGACAGAGACAGAGACAGAGACAGAGACAGAAACGGAGACAGAGACAGAGACAGAGACAGAGACAGAGACAGAGACACAGACAGAGACAGAGACAGAGATGGAGCCAATGACAGAGACAGAGACAGAGACGGAGACGGCGACAGAGACAGGGACAGAGACAGAGGCAGAGACAGAGACCGAGACAGAGACAGAGGCAGAGACAGAGACCGAGACAGAGACAGAGACAGAGACAGAGATGGAGACAGAGACAGAGACAGAGACAGAGACAGCGACAGAGACACAGACAGCGGCAGAGACAAAGACAGAGGCAGAGACACAGAGAGAGACAGAGACAGAGACAGAGACTGAGACAGAGACAGAGACAGAGACAGAGACAGAGACAGAGACAGAGACAGAGACAGAGACAGAGACAGAGACAGAGACAGAGTCACAGACAGAGACAGAGACAGAGACAGAGGCAGAGACCGAGACAGAGACAGAGATGGAGCCAATGACAGAGACAGAGACAGAGACGGAGACGGAGACAGAGACAGGGACAGAGACGGAGACAGAGACAGGGACAGAGACAGAGGCAGAGACAGAGACAGGGACAGAGACAGAGACGGAGGCACAGACAGAGATACAGACAGAGACAAAGACAGAGGCGCATGAGACAAAGACAGAGCCACAGACAGAGACAGAAGCAGAGACAGAGACAGAGACAGAGACAGAGACAGAGACAGAGACAGAGACAGAGACAGAGACAGAGACAGAGACACAGACCGAGACAGAGACAGAGACAGAGGCAGAAATGTAGGCCAATGACAGAGGCAGAGACAGAGACGGATACGGAGACAGAGACAGGGACAGAGACAGGGGCAGAGACAGAGACCGAGACAGAGACAGAGACAGAGACAGAGATGGAGACAGAGACAGAGACAGAGACAGCGACAGAGACACAGACAGCGGCAGAGACGGAGACAGAGGCAGAGACACAGAGAGAGACAGAGACAGAGACAGAGACTGAGACAGAGACAGAGACAGAGACAGAGACAGAGACAGAGACAGAGACAGAGACAGAGACACAGACAGAGACAGAGACAGAGACAGAGACAGGAAAAGAGGGAAAGACAGAGACAGAGACAGAGACAGAGGCAGAGACAGAGACACAGACAGAGACAGAGACAGAGACAGAGACCGAGACAGAGACAGAGATGGAGCCAATGACAGATACAGAGACAGAGACAGAGACAGAGACAGAAACAGAGACAGAGACAGAGACAGAGACAGAGACAGAGACAGAGACAGAGACAGAGACAGAGACAGAGATGGAGCCAATGACAGAGACAGAGACAGAGACACAGACAGAGACAGAGACAGAGACAGAGACCGAGACAGAGACAGCGATGGAGCCAATGACAGAGACTGAGACAGAGACAGAGACAGAGACAGAGACAGAGACAGAGACAGAGACAGAGACAGAGACAGAGACAGAGACAGAGAGAGAGACAGAGATGGAGCCAATGACAGAGACAGATACAGAGACAGAGACAGAGACACAGACAGAGACAGAGACAGAGACAGAGACCGAGACAGAGACAGAGATGGAGCCAATGACAGAGACAGAGACAGAGACAGAGACAGAGACAGAAACAGAGACAGAGACAGAGACACAGACAGAGACAGAGACAGAGACAGAGACAGAGACAGAGACAGAGACAGAGGCAGAGACGGAGACGGAGACAGAGACAGGGACAGAGACAGAGACAGAGACAGAGACAGAGACAGAGACAGAGACAGAGACAGAGACAGAGACAGAGGCAGAGACAGAGACAGGGACAGAGACAGAGACGGAGGCAGAGACAGAGACAGGGACAGAGACAGAGACAGACACAGAGACAGAGACAGAGACAGAGAGAGAGACTGAGACAGAGACAGAGATGGAGACAGAGACAGAGGCAGAGACAGAGACAGAGAGAGCGACAGGGACAGAGACAGAGACAGAGACAGAGACAGAGACAGAGACAGAGACAGAGACAGAGACAAAAACAGAGACAGTGACAGAGACAGAGACAGAGACAGAGACAAAGATGGAGCCAATGACAGGGACAGAGACGGAGACAGAGACAGGGACAGAGACAGAGGCAGAGACAGAGACAGGGACAGAGACAGAGACGGAGGCACAGACAGAGATACAGACAGAGACAAAGACAGAGGCGCATGAGACAAAGACAGAGCCACAGACAGAGACAGAAGCAGAGACAGAGACAGAGACAGAGACAGAGACAGAGACAGAGACAGAGACAGAGACAGAGACAGAGACAGAGACAGAGACACAGACCGAGACAGAGACAGAGACAGAGGCAGAAATGTAGCCAATGACAGAGGCAGAGACAGAGACGGATACGGAGACAGAGACAGGGACAGAGACAGGGGCAGAGACAGAGACCGAGACAGAGACAGAGACAGAGACAGAGACAGAGATGGAGACAGAGACAGAGACAGAGACAGCGACAGAGACAAAGACAGCGGCAGAGACGGAGACAGAGGCAGAGACACAGAGAGAGACAGAGACAGAGACAGAGACTGAGACAGAGACAGAGACAGAGACAGAGACAGAGACAGAGACAGAGACAGAGACACAGACAGAGACAGAGACAGAGACAGAGACAGGAAAAGAGGGAAAGACAGAGACAGAGACAGAGACAGAGACAGAGACACAGACAGAGACAGAGACAGAGACAGAGACCGAGACAGAGACAGAGATGGAGCCAATGACAGATACAGAGACAGAGACAGAGACAGAGACAGAAACAGAGACAGAGACAGAGACAGAGACAGAGACAGAGACAGAGACAGAGACAGAGACAGAGACAGAGATGGAGCCAATGACAGAGACAGAGACAGAGACACAGACAGAGACAGAGACAGAGACAGAGACCGAGACAGAGACAGCGATGGAGCCAATGACAGAGACTGAGACAGAGACAGAGACAGAGACAGAAACAGAGACAGAGACAGAGACAGAGACAGAGACAGAGACAGAGACAGAGAGAGAGACAGAGATGGAGCCAATGACAGAGACAGATACAGAGACAGAGACCGAGACAGAGACAGAGATGGAGCCAATGAGAGAGACAGAGACAGAGACGGAGACGGAGACAGAGACAGGGACAGAGACAGAGACAGAGACAGAGACAGAGACAGAGACAGAGACAGAGACGGAGACAGAGACAGAGACAGAGACAGAGACAGAGACCGAGACAGAGACAGAGACAGAGACAGAGACACAGACCGAGACAGAGACAGAGACAGAGACAGAGACAAGACAGAGGCAGAAATGTAGCCAATGACAGAGACAGAGACAGAGACGGATACGGAGACAGAGACAGGGACAGAGACAGAGGCAGAGACAGAGACCGAGACAGAGACAGAGACAGAGACAGAGATGGAGACAGTGACAGAGACAGAGACAGCGACAGAGACAGAGACAGAGACCGAGACAGAGACAGAGATGGAGTCAATGACAGAGACAGAGACAGAGACGGAGACGGAGACAGAGACAGAGATGGAGCCAATGACAGAGACAGAGACAGAGACGGAGACGGAGACGGAGACAGAGACAGGGACAGAGACAGAGACAGAGACAGAGACAGAGACAGAGACAGAGACAGAGACAGAGACAGAGACAGAGACAGAGACAGAGGCAGTGACAGAGACAGGGACAGAGACAGAGACGGAGGCAGAGACAGAGACAGGGACAGAGACAGAGACAGACACAGAGACAGAGACAGAGACAGAGAGAGAGACTGAGACAGAGACAGAGATGGAGACAGAGACAGAGGCAGAGACAGAGACAGAGAGAGAGACAGGGACAGAGACAGAGACAGAGACACAGACCGAGACAGAGACAGAGACAGAGACAGAGACAGAGACAGAGAAAGAGGCAGAAATGTAGCCAATGACAGAGACGGAGACAGAGACGGATACGGAGACAGAGACAGAGACAGAGACAGAGACAGAGACAGAGACAGAGACAGAGACAGAGACAGAGACAGAGACAGAGGCAGTGACAGAGACAGGGACAGAGACAGAGACGGAGGCAGAGACAGGGACAGAGACAGAGACAGAGACAGAGGCAGAGGCAGAGACGGAGACAGAGACAGAGGCAGAGGCGGAGGACAGAGACGGGAACAGAGACAGAGACGGGGATAGGGACAGAGACAGAGACAGAGACAGAGACAGGGACAGGGACAGAGACAGTGACTGAGACAGGGACAGGGACAGAGACCGATACAGAGGCAGAGACAGAGACAGAGACAGAGATAGAGACAGAGACAGAGACAGAGACAGAGACAGAGACAGAGACTGAGACAGAGACAAAGAAGGAGCCAATGACAGAGACTGAGACAGAGACGGAGACGGAGACAGAGACAGGGACAGAAACAGAGGCAGAGACAGAGACAGAGACAGAGACAGAGGCAGAGACAGAGATGGAGACAGAGACAGAGACAGAGACGGAGACGGAGACGGAGACAGAGACACAGACAGAGACGTAGACAGAGACAGAGACAGAGACAGACGCGCATGAAACAACGACCGAGACAGAGGGGCAGGAGACACGGACGGAGACACAGACGGAGACAAGGACGGTGACAAAGACGGAGACAAAGACGGAGACAAAGACGGAGACAAAGACGGAGACACAGATGGAGACAGAGACAGAGACAGAGACAGAGACAGAGACAAAGGCAGAGACCGATACAGAGGCAGAGACACACACAGAGACAGAGACAGGGACAGAGACAGAGGCAGAGACAGAGACAGGGACAGAGACAGAGACGGAGGCACAGACAGAGATACAGACAGAGACAAAGACAGAGGCGCATGAGACAAAGACAGAGCCACAGACAGAGACAGAAGCAGAGACAGAGACAGAGACAGAGACAGAGACAGAGACAGAGACAGAGACAGAGACAGAGACAGAGACAGAGGCAGAGACAGAGACAGAGACAGAGACAGAGACAGAGACAGAGACACAGACCGAGACAGAGACAGAGACAGAGACAGAGACAGAGACAGAGAAAGAGGCAGAAATGTAGCCAATGACAGAGACGGAGACAGAGACGGATACGGAGACAGAGACAGAGACAGAGACAGAGACAGAGACAGAGACAGAGACAGAGATGGAGCCAATGACAGAGACAGAGACAGAGACACAGACAGAGACAGAGACAGAGACAGAGACCGAGACAGAGACAGAGATGGAGCCAATGACAGAGACTGAGACAGAGACAGAGACAGAGACAGAAACAGAGACAGAGACAGAGACAGAGACAGAGACAGAGACAGAGACAGAGACAGAGACAGAGACAGAGACAGAGACAGAGATGGAGCCAATGACAGAGACAGAGACAGAGACAGAGACAGAGACACAGACAGAGACAGAGACAGAGACAGAGACCGAGACAGAGACAGAGATGGAGCCAATGACAGAGACAGAGACAGAGACAGAGACAGAGACAGAGACAGAAACGGAGACAGAGACAGAGACAGAGACAGAGACAGAGACAGAGACACAGACAGAGACAGAGACAGAGATGGAGCCAATGACAGAGACAGAGACAGAGACGGAGACGGCGACAGAGACAGGGACAGAGACAGAGGCAGAGACAGAGACCGAGACAGAGACAGAGGCAGAGACAGAGACCGAGACAGAGACAGAGACAGAGACAGAGATGGAGACAGAGACAGAGACAGAGACAGAGACAGCGACAGAGACACAGACAGCGGCAGAGACAAAGACAGAGGCAGAGACACAGAGAGAGACAGAGACAGAGACAGAGACTGAGACAGAGACAGAGACAGAGACAGAGACAGAGACAGAGACAGAGACAGAGACAGAGACAGAGACAGAGACAGAGTCACAGACAGAGACAGAGACAGAGACAGAGGCAGAGACCGAGACAGAGACAGAGATGGAGCCAATGACAGAGACAGAGACAGAGACGGAGACGGAGACAGAGACAGGGACAGAGACGGAGACAGAGACAGGGACAGAGACAGAGGCAGAGACAGAGACAGGGACAGAGACAGAGACGGAGGCACAGACAGAGATACAGACAGAGACAAAGACAGAGGCGCATGAGACAAAGACAGAGCCACAGACAGAGACAGAAGCAGAGACAGAGACAGAGACAGAGACAGAGACAGAGACAGAGACAGAGACAGAGACAGAGACAGAGACAGAGACACAGACCGAGACAGAGACAGAGACAGAGGCAGAAATGTAGCCAATGACAGAGGCAGAGACAGAGACGGATACGGAGACAGAGACAGGGACAGAGACAGGGGCAGAGACAGAGACCGAGACAGAGACAGAGACAGAGACAGAGATGGAGACAGAGACAGAGACAGAGACAGCGACAGAGACACAGACAGCGGCAGAGACGGAGACAGAGGCAGAGACACAGAGAGAGACAGTGACAGAGACAGAGACTGAGACAGAGACAGAGACAGAGACAGAGACAGAGACAGAGACAGAGACAGAGACAGAGACACAGACAGAGACAGAGACAGAGACAGAGACAGGAAAAGAGGGAAAGACAGAGACAGAGACAGAGACAGAGGCAGAGACAGAGACACAGACAGAGACAGAGACAGAGACAGAGACCGAGACAGAGACAGAGATGGAGCCAATGACAGATACAGAGACAGAGACAGAGACAGAGACAGAAACAGAGACAGAGACAGAGACAGAGACAGAGACAGAGACAGAGACAGAGACAGAGACAGAGACAGAGATGGAGCCAATGACAGAGACAGAGACAGAGACACAGACAGAGACAGAGACAGAGACAGAGACCGAGACAGAGACAGCGATGGAGCCAATGACAGAGACTGAGACAGAGACAGAGACAGAGACAGAGACAGAGACAGAGACAGAGACAGAGACAGAGACAGAGACAGAGACAGAGAGAGAGACAGAGATGGAGCCAATGACAGAGACAGATACAGAGACAGAGACAGAGACACAGACAGAGACAGAGACAGAGACAGAGACCGAGACAGAGACAGAGATGGAGCCAATGACAGAGACAGAGACAGAGACAGAGACAGAGACAGAAACAGAGACAGAGACAGAGACACAGACAGAGACAGAGACAGAGACAGAGACAGAGACAGAGACAGAGACAGAGGCAGAGACGGAGACGGAGACAGAGACAGGGACAGAGACAGAGACAGAGACAGAGACAGAGACAGAGACAGAGACAGAGACAGAGACAGAGACAGAGACAGAGGCAGAGACAGAGACAGGGACAGAGACAGAGACGGAGGCAGAGACAGAGACAGGGACAGAGACAGAGACAGACACAGAGACAGAGACAGAGACAGAGAGAGAGACTGAGACAGAGACAGAGATGGAGACAGAGACAGAGGCAGAGACAGAGACAGAGAGAGAGACAGGGACAGAGACAGAGACAGAGACAGAGACAGAGACAGAGACAGAGACAGAGACAGAGACAGAGACAAAAACAGAGACAGTGACAGAGACAGAGACAGAGACAGAGACAAAGATGGAGCCAATGACAGGGACAGAGACGGAGACAGAGACAGGGACAGAGACAGAGGCAGAGACAGAGACAGGGACAGAGACAGAGACGGAGGCACAGACAGAGATACAGACAGAGACAAAGACAGAGGCGCATGAGACAAAGACAGAGCCACAGACAGAGACAGAAGCAGAGACAGAGACAGAGACAGAGACAGAGACAGAGACAGAGACAGAGACAGAGACAGAGACAGAGACAGAGACAGAGACACAGACCGAGACAGAGACAGAGACAGAGGCAGAAATGTAGCCAATGACAGAGGCAGAGACAGAGACGGATACGGAGACAGAGACAGGGACAGAGACAGGGGCAGAGACAGAGACCGAGACAGAGACAGAGACAGAGACAGAGACAGAGATGGAGACAGAG
>CAMAOD020000038.1:115000-120000 GCA_945859595.2 Megachile willughbiella | reverse complement strand
AGACAGAGACGGAGACAGAGACAGAGACTGAGACAGAGACAAAGATGGAGACAGAGACAGAGACAGAGACAAAGACGCAGACAAAGATGGAGGCAAAGACGGAGACAGAGGCAGAGGCGGAGACAGAGAAGGGAAGAGAGACAGAGACAGAGAAAGGGACAGAGACAGAGACAGAGACAGAGACAGAGACAGTGGCAGCGACAGAGACAGAGGCACAGACAGAGATACAGACAGAGACAAAGACAGAGGCGCATGAGACAAAGACAGAGCCACAGACAGAGACAGAAGCAGAGACGGAGACGGAGACAGAGACAGGGACAGAGACAGAGGCAGAGACAGAGACCGAGACAGAGACAGAGACAGAGACAGAGACGGAGACAGAGACAGAGACAGAGACAGAGACAGAGATAGAGACAGAGACAGAGACAGAGACAGAGACAGAGACAGAGACTGAGACAGAGACAAAGATGGAGCCAATGACAGAGACTGAGACAGAGACGGAGACGGAGACAGAGACAGGGCAGAAACAGAGGCAGAGACAGAGACAGAGACAGAGACAGAGGCAGAGACAGAGATGGAGACAGAGACAGAGACAGAGACGGAGACGGAGACGGAGACAGAGACACAGACAGAGACGTAGACAGAGACAGAGACAGAGACAGACGCGCATGAAACAACGACCGAGACAGAGGGGCAGGAGACACGGACGGAGACACAGACGGAGACCAGGACGGTGACAAAGACGGAGACAAAGACGGAGACAAAGACGGAGACAAATATGGAGACACAGACGGAGACAAATACGGAGACAAAGACGGTGACAAAGACGGAGGCAATGACGGAGACGAAGAGGAAGACAACGACGGAGACAAAGACGGAGACAAAGGCGGAGACGAAGATGGAGACACAGACGGAGACAAATACGGAGACAAAGACCGAGGCAAAGACGGAGACAAATACGGAGACAAAGATGGAGACACAGACGGAGACAGAGACAGAGACAGAGACAGAGACAGAGGCAGAAATGTAGCCAATGACAGAGACAGAGACAGAGACGGATACGGAGACAGAGACAGGGACAGAGACAGGGGCAGAGACAGAGACCGAGACAGAGACAGAGACAGAGACAGAGATGGAGACAGAGACAGAGACAGAGACAGCGACAGAGACACAGACAGCGGCAGAGACGGAGACAGAGGCAGAGACACAGAGAGAGACAGAGACAGAGACAGAGACTGAGACAGAGACAGAGACAGAGACAGAGACAGAGACAGAGACAGAGACAGAGACAGAGACACAGACAGAGACAGAGACAGAGACAGAGACAGGAAAAGAGGGAAAGACAGAGACAGAGACAGAGACAGAGACAGAGACACAGACAGAGACAGAGACAGAGACAGAGACCGAGACAGAGACAGAGATGGATCCAATGACAGATACAGAGACAGAGACAGAGACAGAGACAGAAACAGAGACAGAGACAGAGACAGAGACAGAGACAGAGACAGAGACAGAGACAGAGATGGAGCCAATGACAGAGACAGAGACATAGACACAGACAGAGACAGAGACAGAGACAGAGACCGAGACAGAGACAGAGATGGAGCCAATGACAGAGACTGAGACAGAGACAGAGACAGAGACAGAAATAGAGACAGAGACAGAGACAGAGACAGAGACAGAGACAGAGACAGAGACAGAGACAGAGACAGAGACAGAGATGGAGCCAATGACAGAGACAGAGACAGAGACAGAGACAGAGACACAGACAGAGGCAGAGACAGAGACAGAGACCGAGACAGAGACAGAGATGGAGCCAATGACAGAGACAGAGACAGAGACAGAGACAGAAACAGAGACAGAGACGGAGACAGAGACAGAGACAGAGACAGAGACAGAGACAGAGACAGAGACAGAGATGGAGCCAATGACAGAGACAGAGACAGAGACGGAGACGGAGACAGAGACAGGGACAGAGACAGAGGCAGAGACAGAGACCGAGACAGAGACAGAGGCAGAGACAGAAACCGAGACAGAGACAGAGACAGAGACAGAGATGGAGACAGAGACAGAGACAGAGACAGAGACAGCGACAGAGACACAGACAGCGGCAGAGACAAAGACAGAGGCAGAGACACAGAGAGAGACAGAGACAGAGACAGAGACTGAGACAGAGACAGAGACAGAGACAGAGACAGAGACAGAGACAGAGACAGAGACAGAGACAGAGACACAGACAGAGACAGAGACAGAGACAGAGACCGAGACAGAGACAGAGATGGAGCCAATGGCAGAGACAGAGACAGAGACGGAGACGGAGACAGAGACAGGGACAGAGACAGAGACAGAGACAGAGACAGAGACAGAGACAGAGACAGAGACAGAGGCAGAGACAGAGACAGGGACAGAGACAGAGACGGAGGCAGAGACAGAGACAGGGACAGAGACAGAGACAGACACAGAGACAGAGACAGAGACAGAGAGAGAGACTGAGACAGAGACAGAGATGGAGACAGAGACAGAGGCAGAGACAGAGACAGAGAGAGAGACAGGGACAGAGACAGAGACAGAGACAGAGACAGAGACAGAGACAAAAACAGAGACAGTGACAGAGACAGAGACAGAGACAGAGACAAAGATGGAGCCAATGACAGAGACTGAGACAGAGACGGAGACGGAGACAGAGACAGGGACAGAGACAGAGACAGAGACAGAGGCAGAGGCAGAGACGGAGACAGAGAGAGAGGCAGAGGCGGAGACAGAGACGGGAACAGAGACAGAGACGGAGATAGGGACAGAGACAGAGACAGAGACACAGACAGCGGCAGAGACAAAGGCAGAGGCAGAGACACAGAGAGAGACAGAGACAGAGACAGAGACTGAGACAGAGACAGAGACAGAGACAGAGACAGAGACAGAGACAGAGACAGAGACAGAGACAGAGACAGAGACAGAGACAGAGACAGAGACAGAGACAGAGACACAGACAGAGACAGAGACCGAGACAGAGACAGAGATGGAGCCAATGACAGAGACAGAGACAGAGACGGAGACGGAGACAGAGACAGGGACAGAGACAGAGACAGAGACAGAGACAGAGACAGAGACAGAGACAGAGACAGAGACAGAGACAGAGGCAGTGACAGAGACAGAGACAGAGACAGAGAGAGAGACTGAGACAGAGACAGAGATGGAGACAGAGACAGAGGCAGAGACAGAGACAGAGAGAGAGACAGGGACAGAGACAGAGACAGAGACAGAGACAGAGATGGAGCCAATGACAGAGACAGAGACAGAGACAGAGACAGAGACAGAGATGGAGCCAATGACAGAGACAGAGACAGAGACAGAGACAGAGACACAGACAGAGACAGAGACAGAGACAGAGACCGAGACAGAGACAGAGATGGAGACAGAGACAGAGACAGAGGCAGAGGCAGAGACGGAGACGGAGACTGAGACAGGGACAGAGACAGAGACGGAGACAGAGACAGAGACTGAGACAGAGACAAAGATGGAGACAGAGACAGAGACAGAGACAAAGACGCAGACAAAGATGGAGGCAAAGACGGAGACAGAGGCAGAGGCGGAGACAGAGAAGGGAAGAGAGACAGAGACAGAGAAAGGGACAGAGACAGAGACAGAGACAGAGACAGAGACAGTGGCAGCGACAGAGACAGAGGCACAGACAGAGATACAGACAGAGACAAAGACAGAGGCGCATGAGACAAAGACAGAGCCACAGACAGAGACAGAAGCAGAGACGGAGACAGAGACAGAGACAGAGACCGAGACAGAGACAGAGACAGAGACAGAGATGGAGACAGAGACAGAGACAGAGACAGCGACAGAGACAGAGACAGAGACAGAGACCGAGACAGAGACAGAGATGGAGCCAATGACAGAGACAGAGACAGAGACGGAGACGGAGACAGAGACAGAGACAGGGACAGAGACAGAGACAGAGACAGAGACAGAGACAGAGACAGAGACAGAGACAGAGACAGAGACAGAGACAGAGACAGAGGCAAAGGCAGAGACAGAGACAGAGACAGAGACAGAGACAGAGACAGAGACAGAAACAGAGACAGAGACAAAGATGGAGCCAATGACAGAGACTGAGACAGAGACGGAGACGGAGACAGAGACAGGGACAGAAACAGAGGCAGAGACAGAGACAGAGACAGAGACAGAGGCAGAGACAGAGATGGAGTCAGAGACAGAGACAGAGACGGAGACGGAGACGGAGACAGAGACACGGACAGAGACGTAGACAGAGACAGAGACAGAGACAGACGCGCATGAAACAACGACCGAGACAGAGGGGCAGGAGACACGGACGGAGACACAGACGGAGACAAGGACGGTGACAAAGACGGAGACAAAGACGGAGACAAAGACGGAGACAAATATGGAGACACAGACGGAGACAAATACGGAGACAAAGACGGTGACAAAGACGGAGGCAATGACGGAGACGAAGAGGAAGACAACGACGGAGACAAAGACGGAGACAAAGGCGGAGACGAAGATGGAGACACAGACGGAGACAAATACGGAGACAAAGACCGAGGCAAAGACGGAGACAAATACGGAGACAAAGATGGAGACACAGACGGAGACAGAGACAGAGACAGAGACAGAGACAGAGGCAGAAATGTAGCCAATGACAGAGACAGAGACAGAGACGGATACGGAGACAGAGACAGGGACAGAGACAGGGGCAGAGACAGAGACCGAGACAGAGACAGAGACAGAGACAGAGATGGAGCCAATGACAGAGACAGAGACATAGACACAGACAGAGACAGAGACAGAGACAGAGACCGAGACAGAGACAGAGATGGAGCCAATGACAGAGACTGAGACAGAGACAGAGACAGAGACAGAAACAGAGACAGAGACAGAGACAGAGACAGAGACAGAGACAGAGACAGAGACAGAGACAGAGATGGAGCCAATGACAGAGACAGAGACAGAGACAGAGACAGAGACACAGA
>CAMAOD020000038.1:0-105000 GCA_945859595.2 Megachile willughbiella | reverse complement strand
ACCGAGACAGAGACAGAGATGGAGCCAATGACAGAGACTGAGACAGAGACAGAGACAGAGACAGAAACAGAGACAGAGACAGAGACAGAGACAGGGACAGAGACAGAGACAGAGACAGAGATGGAGCCAATGACAGAGACAGAGACAGAGACAGAGACAGAGACACAGACAGAGACAGAGACAGAGACAGAGACCGAGACAGAGACAGAGATGGAGCCAATGACAGAGACAGAGACAGAGACAGAGACAGAGACAGAAACAGAGACAGAGACAGAGACAGAGACAGAGACAGAGAGCGAGACAGAGACAGAGACAGAGATGGAGCCAATGACAGAGACAGAGACAGAGACGGAGACGGAGACAGAGACAGGGACAGAGACAGAGGCAGAGACAGAGACCGAGACAGAGACAGAGGCAGAGACAGAGACCGAGACAGAGACAGAGACAGAGATGGAGCCAATGACAGAGACAGAGACAGAGACAGAGACAGAGACACAGACAGAGACAGAGACAGAGACAGAGACCGAGACAGAGACAGAGATGGAGACAGAGACAGAGACAGAGGCAGAGACAGAGACGGAGACGGAGACTGAGACAGGGACAGAGACAGAGACGGAGACAGAGACAGAGACTGAGACAGAGACAAAGATGGAGACAGGGACAGAGACAGAGACAAAGACGCAGACAAAGATGGAGGCAAAGACGGAGACAGAGGCAGAGGCGGAGACAGAGAAGGGAAGAGAGACAGAGACAGAGAAAGGGACAGAGACAGAGACAGAGACAGAGACAGAGACAGTGGCAGCGACAGAGACAGAGGCACAGACAGAGATACAGACAGAGACAAAGACAGAGGCGCATGAGACAAAGACAGAGCCACAGACAGAGACAGAAGCAGAGACGGAGACAGAGACAGAGACAGAGACAGAGACAGAGACAGAGACAGAGACACAGACAGAGACAGAGACAGAGACAGAGACAGAGACAAGACAGAGGCAGAAATGTAGCCAATGACAGAGACAGAGACAGAGACGGATACGGAGACAGAGACAGGGACAGAGACAGAGGCAGAGACAGAGACCGAGACAGAGACAGAGACAGAGACAGAGACAGAGACAGAGGCAGAGATGGAGCCAATGACAGAGACAGAGACAGAGACGGAGACGGAGACAGAGACAGGGACAGAGACAGAGGCAGAGACAGAGACCGAGACAGAGACAGAGACAGAGACAGAGACAGAGACGGAGACAGAGACAGAGACAGAGACAGAGACAGAGATAGAGACAGAGACGGAGACGGAGACAGAGACAGGGACAGAAACAGAGGCAGAGACAGAGACAGAGACAGAGACAGAGGCAGAGACAGAGATGGAGACAGAGACAGAGACAGAGACGGAGACGGAGACGGAGACAGAGACACAGACAGAGACGTAGACAGAGACAGAGACAGAGACAGACGCGCATGAAACAACGACCGAGACAGAGGGGCAGGAGACACGGACGGAGACACAGACGGAGACAAGGACGGTGACAAAGACGGAGACAAAGACGGAGACAAAGACGGAGACAAATATGGAGACACAGACGGAGACAAATACGGAGACAAAGACGGTGACAAAGACGGAGGCAATGACGGAGACGAAGAGGAAGACAACGACGGAGACAAAGACGGAGACAAAGGCGGAGGCGAAGATGGAGACACAGACGGAGACAAATACGGAGACAAAGACCGAGGCAAAGACGGAGACAAATACGGAGACAAAGATGGAGACACAGACGGAGACAGAGACAGAGACAGAGACAGAGACAGAGGCAGAAATGTAGCCAATGACAGAGACAGAGACAGAGACGGATACGCAGACAGAGACAGGGACAGAGACAGGGGCAGAGACAGAGACCGAGACAGAGACAGAGACAGAGACAGAGATGGAGACAGAGACAGAGACAGAGACAGCGACAGAGACACAGACAGCGGCAGAGACGGAGACAGAGGCAGAGACACAGAGAGAGACAGAGACAGAGACAGAGACTGAGACAGAGACAGAGACAGAGACAGAGACAGAGACAGAGACAGAGACAGAGACACAGACAGAGACAGAGACAGAGACAGAGACAGGAAAAGAGGGAAAGACAGAGACAGAGACAGAGACAGAGACAGAGACACAGACAGAGACAGAGACAGAGACAGAGACCGAGACAGAGACAGAGATGGAGCCAATGACAGATACAGAGACAGAGACAGAGACAGAGACAGAAACAGAGACAGAGACAGAGACAGAGACAGAGACAGAGACAGAGACAGAGATGGAGCCAATGACAGAGACAGAGACATAGACACAGACAGAGACAGAGACAGAGACAGAGACCGAGACAGAGACAGAGATGGAGCCAATGACAGAGACTGAGACAGAGACAGAGACAGAGACAGAAACAGAGACAGAGACAGAGACAGAGACAGAGACAGAGACAGGGACAGAGACAGAGACAGAGACAGAGATGGAGCCAATGACAGAGACAGAGACAGAGACAGAGACAGAGACACAGACAGAGACAGAGACAGAGACAGAGACCGAGACAGAGACAGAGATGGAGCCAATGACAGAGACAGAGACAGAGACAGAGACAGAAACAGAGACAGAGACAGAGACAGAGACAGAGACAGAGACAGAGACAGAGACAGAGACAGAGACAGAGATGGAGCCAATGACAGAGACAGAGACAGAGACGGAGACGGAGACAGAGACAGGGACAGAGACAGAGGCAGAGACAGAGACCGAGACAGAGACAGAGGCAGAGACAGAGACCGAGACAGAGACAGAGACAGAGACAGAGACAGAGATGGAGACAGAGACAGAGACAGAGACAGAGACAGCGACAGAGACACAGACAGCGGCGGAGACAAAGACAGAGGCAGAGACACAGAGAGAGACAGAGACAGAGACAGAGACTGAGACAGAGACAGAGACAGAGACAGAGACAGAGACAGAGACAGAGACAGACGCGCATGAAACAACGACCGAGACAGAGGGGCAGGAGACACGGACGGAGACACAGACGGAGACAAGGACGGTGACAAAGACGGAGACAAAGACGGAGACAAAGACGGAGACAAATATGGAGACACAGACGAAGACAAATACGGAGACAAAGACGGTGACAAAGACGGAGGCAATGACGGAGACGAAGAGGAAGACAACGACGGAGACAAAGACGGAGACAAAGGCGGAGACGAAGATGGAGACACAGACGGAGACAAATACGGAGACAAAGACCGAGGCAAAGACGGAGACAAATACGGAGACAAAGATGGAGACACAGACGGAGACAGAGACAGAGACAGAGACAGAGACAGAGGCAGAAATGTAGCCAATGACAGAGACAGAGAGAGAGACGGATACGGAGATAGAGACAGGGACAGAGACAGGGGCAGAGACAGAGACAGAGACAGAGACAGAGACAGAGACAGAGATGGAGACAGAGACAGAGACAGAGACAGCGACAGAGACACAGACAGCGGCAGAGACGGAGACAGAGGCAGAGACACAGAGAGAGACAGAGACAGAGACAGAGACTGAGACAGAGACAGAGACAGAGACAGAGACAGAGACAGAGACAGAGACAGAGACAGAGACACAGACAGAGACAGAGACAGAGACAGAGACAGGAAAAGAGGGAAAGACAGAGACAGAGACAGAGACAGGGACAGAGACACAGACAGAGACAGAGACAGAGACAGAGACCGAGACAGAGACAGAGATGGATCCAATGACAGATACAGAGACAGAGACAGAGACAGAGACAGAAACAGAGACAGAGACAGAGACAGAGACAGAGACAGAGACAGAGACAGAGACAGAGATGGAGCCAATGACAGAGACAGAGACATAGACACAGACAGAGACAGAGACAGAGACAGAGACCGAGACAGAGACAGAGATGGAGCCAATGACAGAGACTGAGACAGAGACAGAGACAGAGACAGAAACAGAGACAGAGACAGAGACAGAGACAGAGACAGAGACAGAGACAGAGACAGAGACAGAGACAGAGACAGAGACAGAGATGGAGCCAATGACAGAGACAGAGACAGAGACAGAGACAGAGACACAGACAGAGACAGAGACAGAGACAGAGACCGAGACAGAGACAGAGATGGAGCCAATGACAGAGACAGAGACAGAGACAGAGACAGAGACAGAAACAGAGACAGAGACGGAGACAGAGACAGAGACAGAGACAGAGACAGAGACAGAGACAGAGACAGAGACAGAGATGGAGCCCATGACAGAGACAGAGACAGAGACGGAGACGGAGACAGAGACAGGGACAGAGACAGAGGCAGAGACAGAGACCGAGACAGAGACAGAGGCAGAGACAGAGACCGAGACAGAGACAGAGACAGAGACAGAGATGGAGACAGAGACAGAGACAGAGACAGAGACAGCGACAGAGACACAGACAGCGGCAGAGACAAAGACAGAGGCAGAGACACAGAGAGAGACAGAGACAGAGACAGAGACTGAGACAGAGACAGAGACAGAGACAGAGACAGAGACAGAGGCAGAGACAGAGATGGAGTCAGAGACAGAGACAGAGACGGAGACGAAGACGGAGACAGAGACACAGACAGAGACGTAGACAGAGACAGAGACAGAGACAGACGCGCATGAAACAACGACCGAGACAGAGGGGCAGGAGACACGGACGGAGACACAGACGGAGACAAGGACGGTGACAAAGACGGAGACAAAGACGGAGACAAAGACGGAGACAAATATGGAGACACAGACGGAGACAAATACGGAGACAAAGACGGTGACAAAGACGGAGGCAATGACGGAGACGAAGAGGAAGACAACGACGGAGACAAAGACGGAGACAAAGGCGGAGACGAAGATGGAGACACAGACGGAGACAAATACGGAGACAAAGACCGAGGCAAAGACGGAGACAAATACGGAGACAAAGATGGAGACACAGACGGAGACAGAGACAGAGACAGAGACAGAGACAGAGGCAGAAATGTAGCCAATGACAGAGACAGAGACAGAGACGGATACGGAGACAGAGACAGGGACAGAGACAGGGGCAGAGACAGAGACCGAGACAGAGACAGAGACAGAGACAGAGATGGAGCCAATGACAGAGACAGAGACATAGACACAGACAGAGACAGAGACAGAGACAGAGACAGAGACAGAGACCGAGACAGAGACAGAGATGGAGCCAATGACAGAGACTGAGACAGAGACAGAGACAGAGACAGAAACAGAGACAGAGACAGAGACAGAGACAGAGACAGAGTCAGAGACAGAGACAGAGATGGAGCCAATGACAGAGACAGAGACAGAGACAGAGACAGAGACACAGACAGAGACAGAGACAGAGACAGAGACCGAGACAGAGACAGAGATGGAGCCAATGACAGAGACAGAGACAGAGACAGAGACAGAGACAGAAACAGAGACAGAGACAGAGACAGAGACAGAGACAGAGAGCGAGACAGAGACAGAGACAGAGATGGAGCCAATGACAGAGACAGAGACAGAGACGGAGACGGAGACAGAGACAGGGACAGAGACAGAGGCAGAGACAGAGACCGAGACAGAGACAGAGGCAGAGACAGAGACCGAGACAGAGACAGAGACAGAGATGGAGCCAATGACAGAGACAGAGACAGAGACAGAGACAGAGACACAGACAGAGACAGAGACAGAGACAGAGACCGAGACAGAGACAGAGATGGAGACAGAGACAGAGACAGAGGCAGAGACAGAGACGGAGACGGAGACTGAGACAGGGACAGAGACAGAGACGGAGACAGAGACAGAGACTGAGACAGAGACAAAGATGGAGACAGGGACAGAGACAGAGACAAAGACGCAGACAAAGATGGAGGCAAAGACGGAGACAGAGGCAGAGGCGGAGACAGAGAAGGGAAGAGAGACAGAGACAGAGAAAGGGACAGAGACAGAGACAGAGACAGAGACAGAGACAGTGGCAGCGACAGAGACAGAGGCACAGACAGAGATACAGACAGAGACAAAGACAGAGGCGCATGAGACAAAGACAGAGCCACAGACAGAGACAGAAGCAGAGACGGAGACAGAGACAGAGACAGAGACAGAGACAGAGACAGAGACAGAGACAGAGACACAGACAGAGACAGAGACAGAGACAGAGACAGAGACAAGACAGAGGCAGAAATGTAGCCAATGACAGAGACAGAGACAGAGACGGATACGGAGACAGAGACAGGGACAGAGACAGAGGCAGAGACAGAGACCGAGACAGAGACAGAGACAGAGACAGAGACAGAGGCAGAGATGGAGCCAATGACAGAGACAGAGAAAGAGACGGAGACGGAGACAGAGACAGGGACAGAGACAGAGGCAGAGACAGAGACCGAGACAGAGACAGAGACAGAGACAGAGACAGAGACGGAGACAGAGACAGAGACAGAGACAGAGACAGAGATAGAGACAGAGACAGAGACAGAGACAGAGACAGAGACAGAGACTGAGACAGAGACAAAGATGGAGCCAATGACAGAGACTGAGACAGAGACGGAGACGGAGACAGAGACAGGGACAGAAACAGAGGCAGAGACAGAGACAGAGACAGAGACAGAGGCAGAGACAGAGATGGAGACAGAGACAGAGACAGAGACGGAGACGGAGACGGAGACAGAGACACAGACAGAGACGTAGACAGAGACAGAGACAGAGACAGACGCGCATGAAACAACGACCGAGACAGAGGGGCAGGAGACACGGACGGAGACACAGACGGAGACAAGGACGGTGACAAAGACGGAGACAAAGACGGAGACAAAGACGGAGACAAATATGGAGACACAGACGGAGACAAATACGGAGACAAAGACGGTGACAAAGACGGAGGCAATGACGGAGACGAAGAGGAAGACAACGACGGAGACAAAGACGGAGACAAAGGCGGAGGCGAAGATGGAGACACAGACGGAGACAAATACGGAGACAAAGACCGAGGCAAAGACGGAGACAAATACGGAGACAAAGATGGAGACACAGACGGAGACAGAGACAGAGACAGAGACAGAGACAGAGGCAGAAATGTAGCCAATGACAGAGACAGAGACAGAGACGGATACGCAGACAGAGACAGGGACAGAGACAGGGGCAGAGACAGAGACCGAGACAGAGACAGAGACAGAGACAGAGATGGAGACAGAGACAGAGACAGAGACAGCGACAGAGACACAGACAGCGGCAGAGACGGAGACAGAGGCAGAGACACAGAGAGGGACAGAGACAGAGACAGAGACTGAGACAGAGACAGAGACAGAGACAGAGACAGAGACAGAGACACAGACAGAGACAGAGACAGAGACAGAGACAGGAAAAGAGGGAAAGACAGAGACAGAGACAGAGACAGAGACAGAGACACAGACAGAGACAGAGACAGAGACAGAGACCGAGACAGAGACAGAGATGGAGCCAATGACAGATACAGAGACAGAGACAGAGACAGAGACAGAAACAGAGACAGAGACAGAGACAGAGACAGAGACAGAGACAGAGATGGAGCCAATGACAGAGACAGAGACATAGACACAGACAGAGACAGAGACAGAGACAGAGACCGAGACAGAGACAGAGATGGAGCCAATGACAGAGACTGAGACAGAGACAGAGACAGAGACAGAAACAGAGACAGAGACAGAGACAGAGACAGAGACAGAGACAGAGACAGAGACAGAGACAGAGACAGAGACAGAGATGGAGCCAATGACAGAGACAGAGACAGAGACAGAGACAGAGACACAGACAGAGACAGAGACAGAGACAGAGACCGAGACAGAGACAGAGATGGAGCCAATGACAGAGACAGAGACAGAGACAGAGACAGAAACAGAGACAGAGACAGAGACAGAGACAGAGACAGAGACAGAGACAGAGACAGAGACAGAGACAGAGACAGAGATGGAGCCAATGACAGAGACAGAGACAGAGACGGAGACGGAGACAGAGACAGGGACAGAGACAGAGGCAGAGACAGAGACCGAGACAGAGACAGAGGCAGAGACAGAGACCGAGACAGAGACAGAGACAGAGACAGAGACAGAGATGGAGACAGAGACAGAGACAGAGACAGAGACAGCGACAGAGACACAGACAGCGGCAGAGACAAAGACAGAGGCAGAGACACAGAGAGAGACAGAGACAGAGACAGAGACTGAGACAGAGACAGAGACAGAGACAGAGACAGAGACAGAGACAGACGCGCATGAAACAACGACCGAGACAGAGGGGCAGGAGACACGGACGGAGACACAGACGGAGACAAGGACGGTGACAAAGACGGAGACAAAGACGGAGACAAAGACGGAGACAAATATGGAGACACAGACGAAGACAAATACGGAGACAAAGACGGTGACAAAGACGGAGGCAATGACGGAGACGAAGAGGAAGACAACGACGGAGACAAAGACGGAGACAAAGGCGGAGACGAAGATGGAGACACAGACGGAGACAAATACGGAGACAAAGACCGAGGCAAAGACGGAGACAAATACGGAGACAAAGATGGAGACACAGACGGAGACAGAGACAGAGACAGAGACAGAGACAGAGGCAGAAATGTAGCCAATGACAGAGACAGAGAGAGAGACGGATACGGAGATAGAGACAGGGACAGAGACAGGGGCAGAGACAGAGACAGAGACAGAGACAGAGACAGAGACAGAGATGGAGACAGAGACAGAGACAGAGACAGCGACAGAGACACAGACAGCGGCAGAGACAGAGACAGAGGCAGAGACACAGAGAGAGACAGAGACAGAGACAGAGACTGAGACAGAGACAGAGACAGAGACAGAGACAGAGACAGAGACAGAGACAGAGACAGAGACAGAGACACAGACAGAG
The DNA here is from genome assembly GCA_945859595.2 of Megachile willughbiella. Lineage (NCBI taxonomy): Eukaryota > Metazoa > Arthropoda > Insecta > Hymenoptera > Megachilidae > Megachile > Megachile willughbiella. The sequence continues at coordinate 96,092 of CAMAOD020000038.1, read as the reverse complement.
ACAGAGACAGAGACAGAGACAGGAAAAGAGGGAAAGACAGAGACAGAGACAGAGACAGGGACAGAGACACAGACAGAGACAGAGACAGAGACAGAGACCGAGACAGAGACAGAGATGGATCCAATGACAGATACAGAGACAGAGACAGAGACAGAGACAGAAACAGAGACAGAGACAGAGACAGAGACAGAGACAGAGACAGAGACAGAGACAGAGACAGAGACAGAGACAGAGATGGAGCCAATGACAGAGACAGAGACATAGACACAGACAGAGACAGAGACAGAGACAGAGACCGAGACAGAGACAGAGATGGAGCCAATGACAGAGACTGAGACAGAGACAGAGACAGAGACAGAAACAGAGACAGAGACAGAGACAGAGACAGAGACAGAGACAGAGACAGAGACAGAGACAGAGACAGAGACAGAGACAGAGATGGAGCCAATGACAGAGACAGAGACAGAGACAGAGACAGAGACACAGACAGAGACAGAGACAGAGACAGAGACCGAGACAGAGACAGAGATGGAGCCAATGACAGAGACAGAGACAGAGACAGAGACAGAAACAGAGACAGAGACGGAGACAGAGACAGAGACAGAGACAGAGACAGAGACAGAGACAGAGACAGAGACAGAGATGGAGCCAATGACAGAGACAGAGACAGAGACGGAGACGGAGACAGAGACAGGGACAGAGACCGAGGCAGAGACAGAGACCGAGACAGAGACAGAGGCAGAGACAGAGACCGAGACAGAGACAGAGACAGAGACAGAGATGGAGACAGAGACAGAGACAGAGACAGAGACAGCGACAGAGACACAGACAGCGGCAGAGACAAAGACAGAGGCAGAGACACAGAGAGAGACAGAGACAGAGACAGAGACTGAGACAGAGACAGAGACAGAGACAGAGACAGAGACAGAGACAGAGACAGAGACAGAGACAGAGACAGAGACACAGACAGAGACAGAGACAGAGACAGAGACCGAGACAGAGACAGAGATGGAGCCAATGGCAGAGACAGAGACAGAGACGGAGACGGAGACAGAGACAGGGACAGAGACAGAGACAGAGACAGAGACAGAGACAGAGACAGAGACAGAGACAGAGACAGAGGCAGAGACAGAGACAGGGACAGAGACAGAGACGGAGGCAGAGACAGAGACAGGGACAGAGACAGAGACAGACACAGAGACAGAGACAGAGACAGAGAGAGAGACTGAGACAGAGACAGAGATGGAGACAGAGACAGAGGCAGAGACAGAGACAGAGAGAGAGACAGGGACAGAGACAGAGACAGAGACAGAGACAGAGACAGAGACAAAAACAGAGACAGTGACAGAGACAGAGACAGAGACAGAGACAAAGATGGAGCCAATGACAGAGACTGAGACAGAGACGGAGACGGAGACAGAGACAGGGACAGAGACAGAGACAGAGACAGAGGCAGAGGCAGAGACGGAGACAGAGACAGAGGCAGAGGCGGAGACAGAGACGGGAACAGAGACAGAGACGGAGATAGGGACAGAGACAGAGACAGAGACAGAGACAGGGACAGGGACAGAGACAGTGACTGAGACAGAGACAGCGACAGAGACACAGACAGCGGCAGAGACAAAGGCAGAGGCAGAGACACAGAGAGAGACAGAGACAGAGACAGAGACTGAGACAGAGACAGAGACAGAGACAGAGACAGAGACAGAGACAGAGACAGAGACAGAGACAGAGACAGAGACAGAGACAGAGACAGAGACAGAGACAGAGACAGAGACAGAGACAGAGACACAGACAGAGACAGAGACAGAGACAGAGACCGAGACAGAGACAGAGATGGAGCCAATGACAGAGACAGAGACAGAGACGGAGACGGAGACAGAGACAGGGACAGAGACAGAGACAGAGACAGAGACAGAGACAGAGACAGAGACAGAGACAGAGACAGAGGCAGTGACAGAGACAGAGACAGAGACAGAGAGAGAGACTGAGACAGAGACAGAGATGGAGACAGAGACAGAGGCAGAGACAGAGACAGAGAGAGAGACAGGGACAGAGACAGAGACAGAGACAGAGACAGAGACAGAGACAGAGACAGAGACAGAGACAAAAACAGAGACAGTGACAGAGACAGAGACAGAGACAGAGACAAAGATGGAGCCAATGACAGAGACTGAGACAGAGACGGAGACGGAGACAGAGACAGGGACAGAGACAGAGACAGAGACAGAGGCAGAGGCAGAGACGGAGACAGAGACAGAGGCAGAGGCGGAGACAGAGACGGGAACAGAGACAGAGACGGAGATAGGGACAGAGACAGAGACAGAGACAGAGACAGGGACAGGGACAGAGACAGTGACTGAGACAGAGACAGCGACAGAGACACAGACAGCGGCAGAGACAAAGACAGAGGCAGAGACACAGAGAGAGACGGAGACAGAGACAGAGACTGAGACAGAGACAGAGACAGAGACAGAGACAGAGACAGAGACAGAGACAGAGACAGAGACAGAGACAGAGACAGAGACAGAGACAGAGACAGAGACAGAGACAGAGACAGAGACAGAGACAGAGACACAGACAGAGACAGAGACAGAGACAGAGACCGAGACAGAGACAGAGATGGAGCCAATGACAGAGACAGAGACAGAGACGGAGACGGAGACAGAGACAGAGATGGAGCCAATGACAGAGACAGAGACGGAGACGGAGACGGAGACGGAGACAGAGACAGGGACAGAGACAGAGACAGAGACAGAGACAGAGACAGAGACAGAGACAGAGACAGAGACAGAGGCAGTGACAGAGACAGGGACAGAGACAGAGACGGAGGCAGAGACAGAGACAGGGACAGAGACAGAGACAGACACAGAGACAGAGACAGAGACAGAGAGAGAGACTGAGACAGAGACAGAGATGGAGACAGAGACAGAGACAGAGGCAGAGACAGAGACAGAGAGAGAGACAGGGACAGAGACAGAGACAGAGACAGAGACAGAGAGAGAGACAGAGACAGAGACAGAGACAAAAACAGAGACAGTGACAGAGACAGAGACAGAGACAGAGACAAAGATGGAGCCAATGTCAGAGACAGAGACAGAGACGGAGACGGAGACGGAGACGGAGACAGAGACAGGGACAGAGACAGAGACAGAGACAGAGACAGAGACAGAGACAGAGACAGAGACAGAGACAGAGGCAGTGACAGAGACAGGGACAGAGACAGAGACGGAGGCAGAGACAGAGACAGGGACAGAGACAGAGACAGACACAGAGACAGAGACAGAGACAGAGAGAGAGACTGAGACAGAGACAGAGATGGAGACAGAGACAGAGGCAGAGACAGAGACAGAGAGAGAGACAGGGACAGAGACAGAGACAGAGACAGAGACAGAGAGAGAGACAGAGACAGAGACAGAGACAAAAACAGAGACAGTGACAGAGACAGAGACAGAGACAGAGACAAAGATGGAGCCAATGTCAGAGACTGAGACAGAGACGGAGACGGAGACAGAGACAGGGACAGAGACAGATACAGAGACAGAGGCAGAGGCAGAGACGGAGACAGAGACAGAGGCAGAGGCGGAGACAGAGACGGGAACAGAGACAGAGACGGGGATAGGGACAGCGACAGAGACAGAGACAGAGACAGGGACAGGGACAGAGACAGTGACTGAGACAGGGACAGGGACAGAGACCGATACAGAGGCAGAGACAGAGACAGAGACAGAGATAGAGACAGAGACAGAGACAGAGACAGAGACAGAGACAGAGACTGAGACAGAGACAAAGAAGGAGCCAATGACAGAGACTGAGACAGAGACGGAGACGGAGACAGAGACAGGGACAGAAACAGAGGCAGAGACAGAGACAGAGACAGAGACAGAGGCAGAGACAGAGATGGAGACAGAGACAGAGACAGAGACGGAGACGGAGACGGAGACAGAGACACAGACAGAGACGTAGACAGAGACAGAGACAGAGACAGACGCGCATGAAACAACGACCGAGACAGAGGGGCAGGAGACACGGACGGAGACACAGACGGAGACGAGGACGGTGACAAAGACGGAGACAAAGACGGAGACAAAGACGGAGACAAAGACGGAGACAAATATGGAGACACAGACGGACACAAATACGGAGACAAAGACGGTGACAAAGACGGAGGCAATGACGGAGACGAAGAGGAAGACAACGACGGAGACAAAGACGGAGACAAAGGCGGAGACGAAGATGGAGACACAGACGGAGACAAATACGGAGACAAAGACCGAGGCAAAGACGGAGACAAATACGGAGACAAAGATGGAGACACAGACGGAGACAGAGACAGAGACAGAGACAGAGACAGAGACAAAGGCAGAGACCGATACAGAGGCAGAGACACACACAGAGACAGAGACAGGGACAGAGACAGAGGCAGAGACAGAGACAGGGACAGAGACAGAGACGGAGGCACAGACAGAGATACAGACAGAGACAAAGACAGAGGCGCATGAGACAAAGACAGAGCCACAGACAGAGACAGAAGCAGAGACAGAGACAGAGACAGAGACAGAGACAGAGACAGAGACAGAGACAGAGACAGAGACAGAGACAGAGACAGAGACAGAGACAGAGACACAGACCGAGACAGAGACAGAGACAGAGACAGAGACAGAGACAGAGACAGAGACAGAGACAGAGGCAGAAATGTAGCCAATGACAGAGACGGAGACAGAGACGGATACGGAGACAGAGACAGAGACAGAGACAGAGACAGATACAGAGACAGAGACAGAGATGGAGCCAATGACAGAGACAGAAACAGAGACACAGACAGAGACAGAGACAGAGACAGAGACCGAGACAGAGACAGAGATGGAGCCAATGACGGAGACTGAGACAGAGACAGAGACAGAGACAGAAACAGAGACAGAGACAGAGTCAGAGACAGAGACCGAGACAGAGAAAGAGACAGAGACAGAGACAGAGATGGAGCCAACGACAGAGACAGAGACAGAGACAGAGACAGAGACACAGACAGAGACAGAGACAGAGTCAGAGACCGAGACAGAGACAGAGATGGAGCCAATGACAGAGACAGAGACAGAGACAGAGACAGAGACAGAGACAGAGACAGAGACAGAAACAGAGACAGAGACAGAGACAGAGACAGAGACAGAGACAGAGACAGAGACACAGACAGAGACAGAGACAGAGATGGAGCCAATGACAGAGACAGAGACAGAGACGGAGACGGAGACAGAGACAGGGACAGAGACAGAGGCAGAGACAGAGACCGAGACAGAGACAGAGGCAGAGTCAGAGACCGAGACAGAAACAGAGACAGAGACAGAGATGGAGACAGAGACAGAGACAGAGACAGAGACAGCGACAGAGACACAGACAGCGGCAGAGACAAAGACAGAGGCAGAGACACAGAGAGAGACAGAGACAGAGACAGAGACTGAGACAGAGACAGAGACAGAGACAGAGACAGAGACAGAGACAGAGACAGAGACAGAGACAGAGACACAGACAGAGACAGAGACAGAGACAGAGACAGAGACCGAGACAGAGACAGAGATGGAGCCAATGACAGAGACAGAGACAGAGACGGAGACGGAGACAGAGACAGGGACAGAGACGGAGACAGAGACAGGGACAGAGACAGAGGCAGAGACAGAGACAGGGACAGAGACAGAGACGGAGGCACAGACAGAGATACAGACAGAGACAAAGACAGAGGCGCATGAGACAAAGACAGAGCCACAGACAGAGACAGAAGCAGAGACAGAGACAGAGACAGAGACAGAGACAGAGACAGAGACAGAGACAGAGACAGAGACAGAGACAGAGACAGAGACAGAGACAGAGACACAGACCGAGACAGAGACAGAGACAGAGACAGAGACAGAGACAGAGACAGAGGCAGAAATGTAGCCAATGACAGAGACAGAGACAGAGACGGATACGGAGACAGAGACAGGGACAGAGACAGGGGCAGAGACAGAGACCGAGACAGAGACAGAGACAGAGACAGAGATGGAGACAGAGACAGAGACAGAGACAGCGACAGAGACACAGACAGCGGCAGAGACGGAGACAGAGGCAGAGACACAGAGAGAGACAGAGACAGAGACGGATACGGAGACAGAGACAGGGACAGAGACAGAGGCAGAGACAGAGACCGAGACAGAGACAGAGACAGAGACAGAGATGGAGACAGAGACAGAGACAGAGACAGCGACAGAGACAGAGACAGAGACAGAGACCGAGACAGAGACAGAGATGGAGCCAATGACAGAGACAGAGACAGAGACGGAGACGGAGACAGAGACAGGGACAGAGACAGAGACAGAGACAGAGACAGAGACAGAGACAGAGACAGAGACAGAGACAGAGACAGAGACAGAGACAGAGGCAAAGGCAGAGACAGAGACAGAGACAGAGACAGAGACAGAGACAGAGACAGAAACAGAGACAGAGACAGAGACGGAGACAGAGACAGAGACAGAGACAGAGACAGAGGCAGAGATGGAGCCAATGACAGAGACAGAGACAGAGACGGAGACGGAGACAGAGACAGGGACAGAGACAGAGGCAGAGACAGAGACCGAGACAGAGACAGAGACAGAGACAGAGACGGAGACAGAGACAGAGACAGAGACAGAGACAGAGATAGAGACAGAGACAGAGACAGAGACAGAGACAGAGACAGAGACTGAGACAGAGACAAAGATGGAGCCAATGACAGAGACTGAGACAAAGACGGAGACGGAGACAGAGACAGGGACAGAAACAGAGGCAGAGACAGAGACAGAGACAGAGACAGAGGCAGAGACAGAGATGGAGACAGAGACAGAGACAGAGACGGAGACGGAGACGGAGACAGAGACACATACAGAGACAGAGACAGAGACAGCGACAGAGACACAGACAGCGGCAGAGACGGAGACAGAGGCAGAGACACAGAGAGAGGCAGAGACAGAGACAGAGACTGAGACAGAGACAGAGACAGAGACAGAGACAGAGACAGAGACAGAGACAGAGACACAGACAGAGACAGAGACAGAGACAGAGACAGGAAAAGAGGGAAAGACAGAGACAGAGACAGAGACAGAGACAGAGACACAGACAGAGACAGAGACAGAGACAGAGACCGAGACAGAGACAGAGATGGAGCCAATGACAGATACAGAGACAGAGACAGAGACAGAGACAGAAACAGAGACAGAGACAGAGACAGAGACAGAGACAGAGACAGAGACAGAGACAGAGACAGAGATGGAGCCAATGACAGAGACAGAGACATAGACACAGACAGAGACAGAGACAGAGACAGAGATGGATCCAATGACAGATACAGAGACAGAGACAGAGACAGAGACACAGACAGAGACAGAGACAGAGACAGAGACCGAGACAGAGACAGAGATGGAGCCAATGACAGAGACAGAGACAGAGACAGAGACAGAAACAGAGACAGAGACGGAGACAGAGACAGAGACAGAGACAGAGACAGAGACAGAGACAGAGACAGAGACAGAGATGGAGACAGAGACAGAGACAGAGACAGAGACAGCGACAGAGACACAGACAGCGGCAGAGACAAAGACAGAGGCAGAGACACAGAGAGAGACAGAGACAGAGACAGAGACTGAGACAGAGACAGAGACAGAGACAGAGACAGAGACAGAGACAGAGACAGAGACAGAGACAGAGACAGAGACAGAGACAGAGACACAGACAGAGACAGAGACAGGGACAGAGACCGAGACAGAGACAGAGATGGAGCCAATGGCAGAGACAGAGACAGAGACGGAGACGGAGACAGAGACAGGGACAGAGACAGAGACAGAGACAGAGACAGAGACAGAGACAGAGACAGAGACAGAGGCAGAGACAGAGACAGGGACAGAGACAGAGACGGAGGCAGAGACAGAGACAGGGACAGAGACAGAGACAGACACAGAGACAGAGACAGAGACAGAGACAGAGAGAGAGACTGAGACAGAGACAGAGATGGAGACAGAGACAGAGGCAGAGACAGAGACAGAGAGAGAGACAGGGACAGAGACAGAGACAGAGACAGAGACAGAGAGAGAGACTGAGACAGAGACAGAGATGGAGACAGAGACAGAGGCAGAGACAGAGACAGAGAGAGAGACAGGGACAGAGACAGAGACAGAGACAGAGACAGAGACAGAGACAGAGACAGAGACAAAAACAGAGACAGTGACAGAGACAGAGACAGAGACAGAGACAAAGATGGAGCCAATGACAGAGACTGAGACAGAGACGGAGACGGAGACAGAGACAGGGACAGATACAGAGACAGAGACAGAGGCAGAGGCAGAGACGGAGACAGAGACAGAGGCATAGGCGGAGACAGAGACGGGAACAGAGACAGAGACGGAGATAGGGACAGAGACAGAGACAGAGACAGAGACAGGGACAGGGACAGAGACAGTGACTGAGACAGAGACAGCGACAGAGACACAGACAGCGGCAGAGACAAAGACAGAGGCAGAGACACAGAGAGAGACGGAGACAGAGACAGAGACTGAGACAGAGACAGAGACAGAGACAGAGACAGAGACAGAGACAGAGACAGAGACAGAGACAGAGACAGAGACAGAGACAGAGACAGAGACAGAGACAGAGACAGAGACAGAGACAGAGACACAGACAGAGACAGAGACAGAGACAGAGACCGAGACAGAGACAGAGACAGAGATGGAGCCAATGACAGAGACAGAGACAGAGACGGAGACGGAGACAGAGACAGGGACAGAGACAGAGACAGAGACAGAGACAGAGACGGAGACAGAGACGGAGACAGAGACAGAGACAGAGACAGAGACAGAGACAGAGACAGAGACAGAGACAGAGACAGAGACAGAGACACAGACCGAGACAGAGACAGAGACAAGACAGAGGCAGAAATGTAGCCAATGACAGAGACAGAGACAGAGACGGATACGGAGACAGAGACAGGGACAGAGACAGAGGCAGAGACAGAGACCGAGACAGAGACAGAGACAGAGACAGAGATGGAGACAGAGACAGAGACAGAGACAGCGACAGAGACAGAGACAGAGACCGAGACAGAGACAGAGATGGAGCCAACGACAGAGACAGAGACAGAGACGGAGACGGAGACAGAGACAGAGATGGAGCCAATGACAGAGACAGAGACAGAGACGGAGACGGAGACGGAGACAGAGACAGGGACAGAGACAGAGACAGAGACAGAGACAGAGACAGAGACAGAGACAGAGACAGAGACAGATGCAGTGACAGAGACAGGGACAGAGACAGAGATAGAGACAGAGACAGAGACAGAGACAGAGACAGAGACAGAGACAGAGACAGAGACAGAGACAGAGACAGAGACACAGACCGAGACAGAGACAGAGACAGAGACAGAGACCGAGACAGAGACAGAGATGGAGCCAATGACAGAGACAGAGACAGAGACGGAGACGGAGACAGAGACAGGGACAGAGACAGAGACAGAGACAGAGACAGAGACAGAGACAGAGACAGAGACAGAGACAGAGACAGAGACAGAGACAGAGACAGAGGCAAAGGCAGAGACAGAGACAGAGACAGAGACAGAGACAGAGACAGAGACAGAAACAGAGACAGAGACAGAGACGGAGACAGAGACAGAGACAGAGACAGAGACAGAGGCAGAGATGGAGCCAATGACAGAGACAGAGACAGAGACGGAGACGGAGACAGAGACAGGGACAGAGACAGAGGCAGAGACAGAGACCGAGACAGAGACAGAGACAGAGACAGAGACGGAGACAGAGACAGAGACAGAGACAGAGACAGAGATAGAGACAGAGACAGAGACAGAGACAGAGACAGAGACAGAGACTGAGACAGAGACAAAGATGGAGCCAATGACAGAGACTGAGACAGAGACGGAGACGGAGACAGAGACAGGGACAGAAACAGAGGCAGAGACAGAGACAGAGACAGAGACAGAGGCAGAGACAGAGATGGAGACATAGACAGAGACAGAGACGGAGACGGAGACGGAGACAGAGACACATACAGAGACGTAGACAGAGACAGAGACAGAGACAGACGCGCATGAAACAACGACCGAGACAGAGGGGCAGGAGACACGGACGGAGACAGAGACGGAGACAAGGACGGTGACAAAGACGGAGACAAAGACGGAGACAAAGACGGAGACAAATATGGAGACACAGACGGAGACAAATACGGAGACAAAGACGGTGACAAAGACGGAGGCAATGACGGAGACGAAGGGGAAGACAACGACGGAGACAAAGACGGAGACAAAGGCGGAGACGAAGATGGAGACACAGACGGAGACAAATACGGAGACAAAGACCGAGGCAAAGACGGAGACAAATACGGAGACAAAGATGGAGACACAGACGGAGACAGAGACAGAGACAGAGACAGAGACAGAGGCAGAAATGTAGCCAATGACAGAGACAGAGACAGAGACGGATACGGAGACAGAGACAGGGACACAGACAGGGGCAGAGACAGAGACCGAGACAGAGACAGAGACAGAGACAGAGATGGAGACAGAGACAGAGACAGAGACAGCGACAGAGACACAGACAGCGGCAGAGACGGAGACAGAGGCAGAGACACAGAGAGAGACAGAGACAGAGACAGAGACTGAGACAGAGACAGAGACAGAGACAGAGACTGAGACAGAGACAGAGACAGAGACACAGACAGAGACAGAGACAGAGACAGAGACAGGAAAAGAGGGAAAGACAGAGACAGAGACAGAGACAGAGACAGAGACACAGACAGAGACAGAGACAGAGACAGAGACCGAGACAGAGACAGAGATGGAGCCAATGACAGATACAGAGACAGAGACAGAGACAGAGACAGAAACAGAGACAGAGACAGAGACAGAGACAGAGACAGAGACAGAGACAGAGACAGAGACAGAGATGGAGCCAATGACAGAGACAGAGACATAGACACAGACAGAGACAGAGACAGAGACAGAGATGGATCCAATGACAGATACAGAGACAGAGACAGAGACAGAGACACAGACAGAGACAGAGACAGAGACAGAGACCGAGACAGAGACAGAGATGGAGCCAATGACAGAGACAGAGACAGAGACAGAGACAGAAACAGAGACAGAGACGGAGACAGAGACAGAGACAGAGACAGAGACAGAGACAGAGACAGAGACAGAGATGGAGACAGAGACAGAGACAGAGACAGAGACAGCGACAGAGACACAGACAGCGGCAGAGACAAAGACAGAGGCAGAGACACAGAGAGAGACAGAGACAGAGACAGAGACTGAGACAGAGACAGAGACAGAGACAGAGACAGAGACAGAGACAGAGACAGAGACAGAGACAGAGACAGAGACAGAGACACAGACAGAGACAGAGACAGGGACAGAGACCGAGACAGAGACAGAGATGGAGCCAATGGCAGAGACAGAGACAGAGACGGAGACGGAGACAGAGACAGGGACAGAGACAGAGACAGAGACAGAGACAGAGACAGAGACAGAGACAGAGACAGAGACAGAGGCAGAGACAGAGACAGGGACAGAGACAGAGACGGAGGCAGAGACAGAGACAGGGACAGAGACAGAGACAGACACAGAGACAGAGACAGAGACAGAGAGAGAGTCTGAGACAGAGACAGAGATGGAGACAGAGACAGAGGCAGAGACAGAGACAGAGAGAGAGACAGGGACAGAGACAGAGACAGAGACAGAGACAGAGAGAGAGACTGAGACAGAGACAGAGATGGAGACAGAGACAGAGGCAGAGACAGAGACAGAGAGAGAGACAGGGACAGAGACAGAGACAGAGACAGAGACAGAGACAGAGACAGAGACAGAGACAGAGACAAAAACAGAGACAGTGACAGAGACAGAGACAGAGACAGAGACAAAGATGGAGCCAATGACAGAGACTGAGACAGAGACGGAGACGGAGACAGAGACAGGGACAGATACAGAGACAGAGACAGAGGCAGAGGCAGAGACGGAGACAGAGACAGAGGCATAGGCGGAGACAGAGACGGGAACAGAGACAGAGACGGAGATAGGGACAGAGACAGAGACAGAGACAGAGACAGGGACAGGGACAGAGACAGTGACTGAGACAGAGACAGCGACAGAGACACAGACAGCGGCAGAGACAAAGACAGAGGCAGAGACACAGAGAGAGACGGAGACAGAGACAGAGACTGAGACAGAGACAGAGACAGAGACAGAGACAGAGACAGAGACAGAGACAGAGACAGAGACAGAGACAGAGACAGAGACAGAGACAGAGACAGAGACAGAGACAGAGACAGAGACAGAGACAGAGACAGAGACAGAGACACAGACAGAGACAGAGACAGAGACAGAGACCGAGACAGAGACAGAGATGGAGCCAATGACAGAGACAGAGACAGAGACGGAGACGGAGACAGAGACAGGGACAGAGACAGAGACAGAGACAGAGACAGAGACGGAGACAGAGACGGAGACAGAGACAGAGACAGAGACAGAGACAGAGACAGAGACAGAGACAGAGACAGAGACAGAGACAGAGACAGAGACACAGACCGAGACAGAGACAGAGACAAGACAGAGGCAGAAATGTAGCCAATGACAGAGACAGAGACAGAGACGGATACGGACACAGAGACAGGGACAGAGACAGAGGCAGAGACAGAGACCGAGACAGAGACAGAGACCGAGACAGAGACAGAGATGGAGCCAACGACAGAGACAGAGACTGAGACAGAGACGGAGACGGAGACAGAGACAGGGACAGAAACAGAGGCAGAGACAGAGACAGAGACAGAGACAGAGGCAGAGACAGAGATGGAGACAGAGACAGAGACAGAGACGGAGACGGAGACGGAGACGGAGACAGAGACACAGACAGAGACGTAGACAGAGACAGAGACAGAGACAGACGCGCATGAAACAACGACCGAGACAGAGGGGCAGGAGACACGGACGGAGACACAGACGGAGACAAGGACGGTGACAAATACGGAGACAAAGACGGTGACAAAGACGGAGGCAATGACGGAGACGAAGAGGAAGACAACGACGGAGACAAAGACGGAGACAAAGGCGGAGACGAAGATGGAGACACAGACGGAGACAAATACGGAGACAAAGACCGAGGCAAAGACGGAGACAAATACGGAGACAAAGATGGAGACACAGACGGAGACAGAGACAGAGACAGAGACAGAGACAGAGACAAAGGCAGAGACCGATACAGAGGCAGAGACACACACAGAGACAGAGACAGGGACAGAGACAGAGGCAGAGACAGAGACAGGGACAGAGACAGAGACGGAGGCACAGACAGAGATACAGACAGAGACAAAGACAGAGGCGCATGAGACAAAGACAGAGCCACAGACAGAGACAGAAGCAGAGACAGAGACAGAGACAGAGACAGAGACAGAGACAGAGACAGAGACAGAGACAGAGACAGAGACAGAGACAGAGACAGAGACAGAGACAGAGACAGAGACAGAGACAGAGACAGAGACAGAGACAGAGACAGAGACACAGACCGAGACAGAGACAGAGACAGAGACAGAGACAGAGACAGAGGCAGAAATGTAGCCAATGACAGAGACGGAGACAGAGACGGATACGGAGACAGAGACAGAGACAGAGACAGAGACAGAGACAGAGAGAGAGACAGAGACAGAGACAGAGACAGAGACAGAGGCAGAGATGGAGCCAATGACAGAGACAGAGACAGAGACGGAGACGGAGACAGAGACAGGGACAGAGACAGAGGCAGAGACAGAGACCGAGACAGAGACAGAGACAGAGACAGAGACGGAGACAGAGACAGAGACAGAGACAGAGACAGAGATAGAGACAGAGACAGAGACAGAGACAGAGACAGAGACAGAGACTGAGACAGAGACAAAGATGGAGCCAATGACAGAGACTGAGACAGAGACGGAGACGGAGACAGAGACAGGGACAGAAACAGAGGCAGAGACAGAGACAGAGACAGAGACAGAGGCAGAGACAGAGATGGAGACAGAGACAGAGACAGAGACGGAGACGGAGACGGAGACAGAGACACATACAGAGACGTAGACAGAGACAGAGACAGAGACAGACGCGCATGAAACAACGACCGAGACAGAGGGGCAGGAGACACGGACGGAGACACAGACGGAGACAAGGACGGTGACAAAGACGGAGACAAAGACGGAGACAAAGACGGAGACAAATATGGAGACACAGACGGAGACAAATACGGAGACAAAGACGGTGACAAAGACGGAGGCAATGACGGAGACGAAGGGGAAGACAACGACGGAGACAAAGACGGAGACAAAGGCGGAGACGAAGATGGAGACACAGACGGAGACAAATACGGAGACAAAGACCGAGGCAAAGACGGAGACAAATACGGAGACAAAGATGGAGACACAGACGGAGACAGAGACAGAGACAGAGACAGAGACAGAGGCAGAAATGTAGCCAATGACAGAGACAGAGACAGAGACGGATACGGAGACAGAGACAGGAACAGAGACAGGGGCAGAGACAGAGACCGAGACAGAGACAGAGACAGAGACAGAGACAGAGATGGAGACAGAGACAGAGACAGAGACAGCGACAGAGACACAGACAGCGGCAGAGACGGAGACAGAGGCAGAGACACAGAGAGAGACAGAGACAGAGACAGAGACTGAGACAGAGACAGAGACAGAGACAGAGACAGAGACAGAGACAGAGACACAGACAGAGACAGAGACAGAGACAGAGACAGGAAAAGAGGGAAAGACAGAGACAGAGACAGAGACAGAGACAGAGACACAGACAGAGACAGAGACAGAGACAGAGACCGAGACAGAGACAGAGATGGAGCCAATGACAGATACAGAGACAGAGACAGAGACAGAGACAGAAACAGAGACAGAGACAGAGACAGAGACAGAGACAGAGACAGAGACAGAGACAGAGACAGAGATGGAGCCAATGACAGAGACAGAGACATAGACACAGACAGAGACAGAGACAGAGACAGAGATGGATCCAATGACAGATACAGAGACAGAGACAGAGACAGAGACACAGACAGAGACAGAGACAGAGACAGAGACCGAGACAGAGACAGAGATGGAGCCAATGACAGAGACAGAGACAGAGACAGAGACAGAAACAGAGACAGAGACGGAGACAGAGACAGAGACAGAGAGAGAGACAGAGACAGAGACAGAGACAGAGATGGAGACAGAGACAGAGACAGAGACAGAGACAGCGACAGAGACACAGACAGCGGCAGAGACAAAGACAGAGGCAGAGACACAGAGAGAGACAGAGACAGAGACAGAGACTGAGACAGAGACAGAGACAGAGACAGAGACAGAGACAGAGACAGAGACAGAGACAGAGACAGAGACAGAGACAGAGACAGAGACACAGACAGAGACAGAGACAGGGACAGAGACCGAGACAGAGACAGAGATGGAGCCAATGGCAGAGACAGAGACAGAGACGGAGACGGAGACAGAGACAGGGACAGAGACAGAGACAGAGACAGAGACAGAGACAGAGACAGAGACAGAGACAGAGGCAGAGACAGAGACAGGGACAGAGACAGAGACGGAGGCAGAGACAGAGACAGGGACAGAGACAGAGACAGACACAGAGACAGAGACAGAGACAGAGAGAGAGACTGAGACAGAGACAGAGATGGAGACAGAGACAGAGGCAGAGACAGAGACAGAGAGAGAGACAGGGACAGAGACAGAGACAGAGACAGAGACAGAGAGAGAGACTGAGACAGAGACAGAGATGGAGACAGAGACAGAGGCAGAGACAGAGACAGAGAGAGAGAGAGGGACAGAGACAGAGACAGAGACAGAGACAGAGACAGAGACAGAGACAGAGACAGAAACAGAGACAGTGACAGAGACAGAGACAGAGACAGAGACAAAGATGGAGCCAATGACAGAGACTGAGACAGAGACGGAGACGGAGACAGAGACAGGGACAGATACAGAGACAGAGACAGAGGCAGAGGCAGAGACGGAGACAGAGACAGAGGCATAGGCGGAGACAGAGACGGGAACAGAGACAGAGACGGAGATAGGGACAGAGACAGAGACAGAGACAGAGACAGGGACAGGGACAGAGACAGTGACTGAGGCAGAGACAGCGACAGAGACACAGACAGCGGCAGAGACAAAGACAGAGGCAGAGACACAGAGAGAGACGGAGACAGAGACAGAGACTGAGACAGAGACAGAGACAGAGACAGAGACAGAGACAGAGACAGAGACAGAGACAGAGACAGAGACAGAGACAGAGACAGAGACAGAGACAGAGACAGAGACAGAGACAGAGACAGAGACAGAGACAGAGACAGAGACAGAGACACAGACAGAGACAGAGACAGAGACAGAGACCGAGACAGAGACAGAGATGGAGCCAATGACAGAGACAGAGACAGAGACGGAGACGGAGACAGAGACAGGGACAGAGACAGAGACAGAGACAGAGACAGAGACGGAGACAGAGACGGAGACAGAGACAGAGACAGAGACAGAGACAGAGACAGAGACAGAGACAGAGACAGAGACAGAGACACAGACCGAGACAGAGACAGAGACAAGACAGAGGCAGAAATGTAGCCAATGACAGAGACAGAGACAGAGACGGATACGGAGACAGAGACAGGGACAGAGACAGAGGCAGAGACAGAGACCGAGACAGAGACAGAGACAGAGACAGAGATGGAGACAGAGACAGAGACAGAGACAGCGACAGAGACAGAGACAGAGACCGAGACAGAGACAGAGATGGAGCCAACGACAGAGACAGAGACAGAGACGGAGGCGGAGACAGAGACAGAGATGGAGCCAATGACAGAGACAGAGATGGAGCCAATGACAGAGACAGAGACAGAGACGGAGACGGAGACGGAGACAGAGACAGGGACAGAGACAGAGACAGAGACAGAGACAGAGACAGAGACAGAGACAGAGACAGAGACAGAGGCAGTGACAGAGACAGGGACAGAGACAAAGATGGAGCCAATGTCAGAGACTGAGACAGAGACGGAGACGGAGACAGAGACAGGGACAGAGACAGAGACAGAGACAGAGGCAGAGGCAGAGACAGAGACTGAGACAGAGACAAAGAAGGAGCCAATGACAGAGACTGAGACAGAGACGGAGACGGAGACAGAGACAGGGACAGAAACAGAGGCAGAGACAGAGACAGAGACAGAGACAGAGGCAGAGACAGAGATGGAGACAGAGACAGAGACAGAGACGGAGACGGAGACGGAGACAGAGACACAGACAGAGACGTAGACAGAGACAGAGACAGAGACAGACGCGCATGAAACAACGACCGAGACAGAGGGGCAGGAGACACGGACGGAGACACAGACGGAGACAAGGACGGTGACAAAGACGGAGACAAAGACGGAGACAAAGACGGAGACAAAGACGGAGACAAATATGGAGACACAGACGGAGACAAATACGGAGACAAAGACGGTGACAAAGACGGAGGCAATGACGGAGACGAAGAGGAAGACAACGACGGAGACAAAGACGGAGACAAAGGCGGAGACGAAGATGGAGACACAGACGGAGACAAATACGGAGACAAAGACCGAGGCAAAGACGGAGACAAATACGGAGACAAAGATGGAGACACAGACGGAGACAGAGACAGAGACAGAGACAGAGACAGAGACAAAGGCAGAGACCGATACAGAGGCAGAGACACACACAGAGACAGAGACAGGGACAGAGACAGAGGCAGAGACAGAGACAGGGACAGAGACAGAGACGGAGGCACAGAGAGAGATACAGACAGAGACAAAGACAGAGGCGCATGAGACAAAGACAGAGCCACAGACAGAGACAGAAGCAGAGACAGAGACAGAGACAGAGACAGAGACAGAGACAGAGACAGAGACAGAGACAGAGACAGAGACAGAGACAGAGACAGAGACAGAGACAGAGACAGAGACAGAGACAGAGACAGAGACACAGACCGAGACAGAGACAGAGACAGAGACAGAGACAGAGACAGAGACAGAGACAGAGGCAGAAATGTAGCCAATGACAGAGACGGAGACAGAGACGGATACGGAGACAGAGACAGAGACAGAGACAGAGACAGAGACAGAGAGAGAGACAGAGACAGAGATGGAGCCAATGACAGAGACAGAGACAGAGACACAGACAGAGACAGAGACAGAGACAGAGACAGAGACCGAGACAGAGACAGAGATGGAGCCAATGACAGAGACTAAGACAGAGACCGAGACAGAGACAGAAACAGAGACAGAGACAGAGACAGAGACAGAGACAGAGACAGAGACAGAGACAGAGACAGAGACAGAGATGGAGCCAATGACAGAGACAGAGACAGAGACAGAGACAGAGACACAGACAGAGACAGAGACAGAGACAGAGACCGAGACAGAGACAGAGATGGAGCCAATGACAGAGACAGAGACAGAGACAGAGACAGAGACAGAGACAGAAACAGAGACAGAGACAGAGACAGAGACAGAGACAGAGACACAGACAGAGACAGAGACAGAGATGGAGCCAATGACAGAGACAGAGACAGAGACGGAGACGGAGACAGAGACAGGGACAGAGACAGAGGCAGAGACAGAGACCGAGACAGAGACAGAGGCAGAGACAGAGACCGAGACAGAGACAGAGACAGAGACAGAGATGGAGACAGAGACAGAGACAGAGACAGAGACAGCGACAGAGACACAGACAGCGGCAGAGACAAAGACAGAGGCAGAGACACAGAGAGAGACAGAGACAGAGACAGAGACTGAGACAGAGACAGAGACAGTGACAGAGACAGAGACAGAGACAGAGACAGAGACAGAGACAGAGACAGAGACAGAGACACAGACAGAGACAGAGACAGAGACAGAGACAGAGACCGAGACAGAGACAGAGATGGAGCCAATGACAGAGACAGAGACAGAGACGGAGACGGAGACAGAGACAGGGACAGAGACGGAGACAGAGACAGGGACAGAGACAGAGGCAGAGACAGAGACAGGGACAGAGACAGAGACGGAGGCACAGACAGAGATACAGACAGAGACAAAGACAGAGGCGCATGAGACAAAGACAGAGCCACAGACAGAGACAGAAGCAGAGACAGAGACAGAGACAGAGACAGAGACAGAGACAGAGACAGAGACAGAGACAGAGACAGAGACAGAGACAGAGACAGAGACAGAGACAGAGACAGAGACACAGACCGAGACAGAGACAGAGACAGAGACAGAGACAGAGACAGAGACAGAGACAGAGGCAGAAATGTAGCCAATGACAGAGACAGAGACAGAGACGGATACGGAGACAGAGACAGGGACAGAGACAGGGGCAGAGACAGAGACCGAGACAGAGACAGAGGCAGAGATGGAGACAGAGACAGAGACAGAGACAGCGACAGAGACACAGACAGCGGCAGAGACGGAGACAGAGGCAGAGACACAGAGAGAGACAGAGACAGAGACAGAGAGAGAGACAGAGATGGAGCCAATGACAGAGACAGAGACAGAGACAGAGACAGAGACACAGACAGAGACAGAGACAGAGACAGAGACCGAGACAGAGACAGAGATGGAGCCAATGACAGAGACAGAGACAGAGACAGAGACAGAGACACAGACAGAGACAGAGACAGAGACAAAGACCGAGGCAGAGGCAGAGACGGAGACAGAGACAGAGGCAGAGGCGGAGACAGACACAGAGACAGAGACAGAGACAGAGAGAGAGACTGAGACAGAGACAGAGATGGAGACAGAGACAGAGGCAGAGACAGAGACAGAGAGAGAGACAGGGACAGAGACAGAGACAGACACAGAGACAGAGACAGAGACAGAGAGAGAGACTGAGACAGAGACAGAGATGGAGACAGAGACAGAGGCAGAGACAGAGACAGAGACAGGGACAGAGACAGAGACAGAGACAGAGATGGAGACAGAGACAGAGACAGAGACAGAGACAGCGACAGAGACACAGACAGCGGCAGAGACAAAGACAGAGGCAGAGACACAGAGAGAGACAGAGACAGAGACAGAGACAGAGACAGAGACAGAGACAGAGACAGAGACACAGACCGAGACAGAGACAGAGACAGAGACAGAGACAGAGACAGAGACAGAGGCAGAAATGTAGCCAATGACAGAGACAGAGACAGAGACGGATACGGAGACAGAGACAGGGACAGAGACAGGGGCAGAGACAGAGACCGAGACAGAGACAGAGACAGAGATGGAGACAGAGACAGAGACAGAGACAGCGACAGAGACACAGACAGCGGCAGAGACGGAGACAGAGGCAGAGACACAGAGAGAGACAGAGACAGAGACAGAGAGAGAGACAGAGATGGAGCCAATGACAGAGACAGAGACAGAGACAGAGACAGAGACACAGACAGAGACAGAGACAGAGACAGAGACCGAGACAGAGACAGAGATGGAGCCAATGACAGAGACAGAGACAGAGACACAGACAGAGACAGAGACAGAGACAGAGACCGAGGCAGAGGCAGAGACGGAGACAGAGACAGAGGCAGAGGCGGAGACAGACACAGAGACAGAGACAGAGACAGAGAGAGAGACTGAGACAGAGACAGAGATGGAGACAGAGACAGAGGCAGAGACAGAGACAGAGAGAGAGACAGGGACAGAGACAGAGACAGACACAGAGACAGAGACAGAGACAGAGAGAGAGACTGAGACAGAGACAGAGATGGAGACAGAGACAGAGGCAGAGACAGAGACAGAGACAGGGACAGAGACAGAGACAGAGACAGAGATGGAGACAGAGACAGAGACAGAGACAGAGACAGCGACAGAGACACAGACAGCGGCAGAGACAAAGACAGAGGCAGAGACACAGAGAGAGACAGAGACAGAGACAGAGACAGAGACAGAGACAGAGACAGAGACAGAGACACAGACCGAGACAGAGACAGAGACAGAGACAGAGACAGAGACAGAGACAGAGGCAGAAATGTAGCCAATGACAGAGACAGAGACAGAGACGGATACGGAGACAGAGACAGGGACAGAGACAGGGGCAGAGACAGAGACCGAGACAGAGACAGAGACAGAGATGGAGACAGAGACAGAGACAGAGACAGCGACAGAGACACAGACAGCGGCAGAGACGGAGACAGAGGCAGAGACACAGAGAGAGACAGAGACAGAGACAGAGAGAGAGACAGAGATGGAGCCAATGACAGAGACAGAGACAGAGACAGAGACAGAGACACAGACAGAGACAGAGACAGAGACAGAGACCGAGACAGAGACAGAGATGGAGCCAATGACAGAGACAGAGACAGAGACAGAGACAGAGACACAGACAGAGACAGAGACAGAGACAGAGACCGAGGCAGAGGCAGAGACGGAGACAGAGACAGAGGCAGAGGCGGAGACAGACACAGAGACAGAGACAGAGACAGAGAGAGAGACTGAGACAGAGACAGAGATGGAGACAGAGACAGAGGCAGAGACAGAGACAGAGAGAGAGACAGGGACAGAGACAGAGACAGACACAGAGACAGAGACAGAGACAGAGAGAGAGACTGAGACAGAGACAGAGATGGAGACAGAGACAGAGGCAGAGACAGAGACAGAGACAGGGACAGAGACAGAGACAGAGACAGAGATGGAGACAGAGACAGAGACAGAGACAGAGACAGCGACAGAGACACAGACAGCGGCAGAGACAAAGACAGAGGCAGAGACACAGAGAGAGACAGAGACAGAGACAGAGACTGAGACAGAGACAGAGACAGAGACAGAGACAGAGACAGACGCGCATGAAACAACGACCGAGACAGAGGGGCAGGAGACACGGACGGAGACACAGACGGAGACAAGGACGGTGACAAAGACGGAGACAATGACGGAGACGAAGAGGAAGACAACGACGGAGACAAAGACGGAGACAAAGGCGGAGACGAAGATGGAGACACAGACGGAGACAAATACGGATACAAAGACCGAGGCAAAGACGGAGACAAATACGGAGACAAAGATGGAGACACAGACGGAGACAGAGACAGAGACAGAGACAGAGACAGAGGCAGAAATGTAGCCAATGACAGAGACAGAGACAGAGACGAATACGGAGACAGAGACAGGGACAGAGACAGGGGCAGAGACAGAGACAGAGACAGAGACAGAGACAGAGACAGCGACAGAGACACAGACAGCGGCAGAGACGGAGGCAGAGGCAGAGACACAGAGAGAGACAGAGACAGAGACAGAGACTGAGACAGAGACAGAGACAGAGACAGAGACAGAGACAGAGACAGAGACACAGACAGAGACAGAGACAGAGACAGAGACAGGAAAAGAGGGAAAGACAGAGACAGAGACAGAGACAGAGACAGAGACACAGACAGAGACAGAGACAGAGACAGAGACCGAGACAGAGACAGAGATGGATCCAATGACAGATACAGAGACAGAGACAGAGACAGAGACAGAGACAGAAACAGAGACAGAGACAGAGACAGAGACAGAGACAGAGACAGAGACAGAGACAGAGACAGAGACAGAGACAGAGATGGAGCCAATGACAGAGACAGAGACATAGACACAGACAGAGACAGAGACAGAGACAGAGACCGAGACAGAGACAGAGATGGAGCCAATGACAGAGACTGAGACAGAGACAGAGACAGAGACAGAAACAGAGACAGAGACAGAGACAGAGACAGAGACAGAGACAGAGACAGAGACAGAGATGGAGCCAATGACAGAGACAGAGACAGAGACAGAGACACAGACAGAGACAGAGACAGAGACAGAGACCGAGACAGAGACAGAGATGGAGCCAATGACAGAGACAGAGACAGAGACAGAGACAGAAACAGAGACAGAGACGGAGACAGAGACAGAGACAGAGACAGAGACAGAGACAGAGACAGAGACAGAGACAGAGACAGAGATGGAGCCAATGACAGAGACAGAGACAGAGACGGAGACGGAGACAGAGACAGGGACAGAGACAGAGGCAGAGACAGAGACCGAGACAGAGACAGAGGCAGAGACAGAGACCGAGACAGAGACAGAGACAGAGACAGAGATGGAGACAGAGACAGAGACAGAGACAGAGACAGCGACAGAGACACAGACAGCGGCAGAGACAAAGACAGAGGCAGAGACACAGAGAGAGACAGAGACAGAGACAGAGACTGAGACAGAGACAGAGACAGAGACAGAGACAGAGACAGAGACAGAGACAGAGACAGAGACAGAGACAGAGACAGAGACACAGACAGAGACAGAGACAGGGACAGAGACCGAGACAGAGACAGAGATGGAGCCAATGGCAGAGACAGAGACAGAGACGGAGACGGAGACAGAGACAGGGACAGAGACAGAGACAGAGACAGAGACAGAGACAGAAACAGAGGCAGAGACAGAGACAGGGACAGAGACAGAGACAGAGACGGAGGCAGAGACAGAGACAGGGACAGAGACAGAGACAGACACAGAGACAGAGACAGAGACAGAGAGAGAGACTGAGACAGAGACAGAGATGGAGACAGAGACAGAGGCAGAGACAGAGACAGAGAGAGAGACAGGGACAGAGACAGAGACAGAGACAGAGACAGAGAGAGAGACTGAGACAGAGACAGAGATGGAGACAGAGACAGAGGCAGAGACAGAGACAGAGAGAGAGACAGGGACAGAGACAGAGACAGAGACAGAGACAGAGACAGAGACAGAGACAGAGACAGAGACAAAAACAGAGACAGTGACAGAGACAGAGACAGAGACAGAGACAAAGATGGAGCCAATGACAGAGACTGAGACAGAGACGGAGACGGAGACAGAGACAGGGACAGAGACAGAGACAGAGACAGAGGCAGAGGCAGAGACGGAGACAGAGACAGAGGCAGAGGCGGAGACAGAGACGGGAACAGAGACAGAGACGGAGATAGGGACAGAGACAGAGACAGAGACAGAGACAGGGACAGGGACAGAGACAGTGACTGAGACAGAGACAGCGACAGAGACACAGACAGCGGCAGAGACAAAGACAGAGGCAGAGACACAGAGAGAGACGGAGACAGAGACAGAGACTGAGACAGAGACAGAGACAGAGACAGAGACAGAGACAGAGACAGAGACAGAGACAGAGACAGAGACAGAGACAGAGACAGAGACAGAGACAGAGACAGAGACAGAGACAGAGACAGAGACAGAGACAGAGACAGAGACAGAGACAGAGACAGAGACAGAGACACAGACAGAGACAGAGACAGAGACAGAGACCGAGACAGAGACAGAGATGGAGCCAATGACAGAGAGAGAGACAGAGACGGAGACGGAGACAGAGACAGGGACAGAGACAGAGACAGAGACAGAGACAGAGACAGAGACAGAGACGGAGACAGAGACAGAGACAGAGACAGAGACAGAGACAGAGACAGAGACAGAGACAGAGACAGAGACAGAGACAGAGACACAGACCGAGACAGAGACAGAGACAGAGACAGAGACAGAGACAAGACAGAGGCAGAAATGTAGCCAATGACAGAGACAGAGACAGAGACGGATACGCAGACAGAGACAGGGACAGAGACAGAGGCAGAGGCAGAGACAGAGACCGAGACAGAGACAGAGACAGAGACAGAGATGGAGACAGAGACAGAGACAGAGACAGCGACAGAGACAGAGACAGAGACCGAGACAGAGACAGAGATGGAGCCAATGACAGAGACAGAGACAGAGACGGAGACGGAGACAGAGACAGAGATGGAGCCAATGACAGAGACAGAGACAGAGACGGAGACGGAGACGGAGACAGAGACAGGGACAGAGACAGAGACAGAGACAGAGACAGAGACAGAGACAGAGACAGAGACAGAGACAGAGACAGAGACAGAGGCAGTGACAGAGACAGGGACAGAGACAGAGACGGAGGCAGAGACAGAGACAGGGACAGAGACAGAGACAGACACAGAGACAGAGACAGAGACAGAGAGAGAGACTGAGACAGAGACAGAGATGGAGACAGAGACAGAGGCAGAGACAGAGACAGAGAGAGAGACAGGGACAGAGACAGAGACAGAGACAGAGACAGAGACAGAGACAGAGACAGAGACAGAGACAGAGACAGAGACAGAGACAAAAACAGAGACAGTGACAGAGACAGAGACAGAGACAGAGACAAAGATGGAACCAATGTCAGAGACTGAGACAGAGACGGAGACGGAGACAGAGACAGGGACAGAGACAGAGACAGAGACAGAGGCAGAGGCAGAGACAGAGACTGAGACAGAGACAAAGAAGGAGCCAATGACAGAGACTGAGACAGAGACGGAGACGGAGACAGAGACAGGGACAGAAACAGAGGCAGAGACAGAGACAGAGACAGAGACAGAGGCAGAGGCAGAGATGGAGACAGAGACAGAGACAGAGACGGAGACGGAGACGGAGACGGAGACAGAGACACAGACAGAGACGTAGACAGAGACAGAGACAGAGACAGACGCGCATGAAACAACGACCGAGACAGAGGGGCAGGAGACACGGACGGAGACACAGACGGAGACAAAGACGGTGACAAAGACGGAGACAAAGACGGAGACAAAGGCGGAGACGAAGATGGAGACACAGACGGAGACAAATACGGAGACAAAGACCGAGGCAAAGACGGAGACAAATACGGAGACAAAGATGGAGACACAG
This sequence comes from Megachile willughbiella, assembly GCA_945859595.2. Classification (NCBI taxonomy): domain Eukaryota; kingdom Metazoa; phylum Arthropoda; class Insecta; order Hymenoptera; family Megachilidae; genus Megachile; species Megachile willughbiella. The sequence goes on along the minus strand of CAMAOD020000038.1, from coordinate 70,347 downwards.
ACGGAGACAGAGACAGAGACAGAGACAGAGACAGAGACAAAGGCAGAGACCGATACAGAGGCAGAGACACACACAGAGACAGAGACAGGGAAAAAGACAGAGGCAGAGACAGAGACAGGGACAGAGACAGAGACGGAGGCACAGACAGAGATACAGACAGAGACAAAGACAGAGGCGCATGAGACAAAGACAGAGCCACAGACAGAGACAGAAGCAGAGACAGAGACAGAGACAGAGACAGAGACAGAGACAGAGACAGAGACAGAGACAGAGACAGAGACAGAGACAGAGACAGAGACAGAGACAGAGACAGAGACAGAGACACAGACCGAGACAGAGACAGAGACAGAGACAGAGACAGAGACAGAGACAGAGGCAGAAATGTAGCCAATGACAGAGACGGAGACAGAGACGGATACGGAGACAGAGACAGAGACAGAGACAGAGACAGAGACAGAGACAGAGACAGAGACAGAGATGGAGCCAATGACAGAGACAGAGACAGAGACACAGACAGAGACAGAGACAGAGACAGAGACAGAGACCGAGACAGAGACAGAGATGGAGCCAATGACAGAGACTGAGACAGAGACAGAGACAGAGACAGAGACAGAAACAGAGACAGAGACATAGACAGAGACAGAGACAGAGACAGAGACAGAGATGGGGCCAATGACAGAGACAGAGACAGAGACAGAGACAGAGACACAGACAGAGACAGAGACAGAAACAGAGACCGAGACAGAGACAGAGATGGAGCCAATGACAGAGACAGAGACAGAGACAGAGACAGAGACAGAGACAGAAACAGAGACAGAGACAGAGACAGAGACAGAGACAGAGACAGAGACAGAGACAGAGACACAGACAGAGACAGAGACAGAGATGGAGCCAATGACAGAGACAGAGACAGAGACGGAGACGGAGACAGAGACAGGGACAGAGACAGAGGCAGAGACAGAGACCGAGACAGAGACAGAGGCAGAGACAGAGACCGAGACAGAGACAGAGACAGAGACAGAGATGGAGACAGAGACAGAGACAGAGACAGAGACAGCGACAGAGACACAGACAGCGGCAGAGACAAAGACAGAGGCAGAGACACAGAGAGAGACAGAGACAGAGACAGGGACTGAGACAGAGACAGAGACAGAGACAGAGACAGAGACAGAGACAGAGACAGAGACAGAGACAGAGACAGAGGCAGAAATGTAGCCAATGACAGAGACAGAGACAGAGACGGATACGGAGACAGAGACAGGGACAGAGACAGGGGCAGAGACAGAGACCGAGACAGAGACAGAGACAGAGACAGAGATGGAGACAGAGACAGAGACAGAGACAGCGACAGAGACACAGACAGCGGCAGAGACGGAGACAGAGACAGAGACAGAGAGAGAGACTGAGACAGAGACAGAGATGGAGACAGAGACAGAGGCAGAGACAGAGACAGAGAGAGAGACAGGGACAGAGACAGAGACAGAGACAGAGACAGAGACAGAGACAGAGACAGAGACAGAGACAGAGACAGAGACAAAAACAGAGACAGTGACAGAGACAGAGACAGAGACAGAGACAAAGATGGAGCCAATGACAGAGACTGAGACAGAGACGGAGACGGAGACAGAGACAGGGACAGAGACAGAGACAGAGACAGAGGCAGAGGCAGAGACGGAGACAGAGACAGAGGCAGAGGCGGAGACAGACACAGAGACAGAGACAGAGACAGAGAGAGAGACTGAGACAGAGACAGAGATGGAGACAGAGACAGAGGCAGAGACAGAGACAGAGAGAGAGACAGGGACAGAGACAGAGACAGAGACAGAGACAGAGACAGAGACAAAAACAGAGACAGTGACAGAGACAGAGACAGAGACAGAGACAAAGATGGAGCCAATGACAGAGACTGAGACAGAGACGGAGACGGAGACAGAGACAGGGACAGAGACAGAGACAGAGACAGAGGCAGAGGCAGAGACGGAGACAGAGTCAGAGGCAGAGGCGGAGACAGAGACGGGAACAGAGACAGAGACGGAGATAGGGACAGAGAGAGAGAGACAGAGACAGAGACAGGGACAGGGACAGAGAGAGTGACTGAGACAGGGACAGGGACAGAGACCGATACAGAGGCAGAGGCAGAGACAGAGACATAGACACAGACAGAGCCAGAGACAGAGGCGCATGAGACAAAGACGGAGACAGAGGGGCAGGAGACATGGACGGAGGCAAATATGGAGACACAGACGGAAACAAATACGGAGACAAGGACAGAGACAAAGACGGAGAAAAAGACGAAGACAGAGACGGAGACAGAGACAGAGACAGAGACAGAGACTGAGACAGAGACAGAGATGGAGACAGAGACAGAGACAGAGGCAGAGACAGAGACGGAGACGGAGACTGAGACAGGGACGGAGACAGAGACGGAGACAGAGACAGAGACTGAGACAGAGACAAAGATGGAGACAGAGACAGAGACAGAGACAAAGACGCAGACAAAGATGGAGGCAAAGACGGAGACAGAGGCAGAGGCGGAGACAGAGAAGGGAAGAGAGACAGAGACAGAGAAAGGGACAGAGACAGAGACAGAGACAGAGACAGAGACAGTGGCAGCGACAGAGACAGAGGCACAGACAGAGATACAGACAGAGACAAAGACAGAGGCGCATGAGACAAAGACAGAGCCACAGACAGAGACAGAAGCAGAGACGGAGACAGAGACAGAGACAGAGACAGAGACAGAGACAGAGACAGAGACAGAGACAGAGACAGAGGCAAAGGCAGAGACGGAGACAGAGACAGAGACAGAGACAGAGACAGAGACAGAGACAGAAACAGAGACAGAGACAGAGACGGAGACAGAGACAGAGACAGAGACAGAGACAGAGGCAGAGATGGAGCCAATGACAGAGACAGAGACAGAGACGGAGACGGAGACAGAGACAGGGACAGAGACAGAGGCAGAGACAGAGACCGAGACAGAGACAGAGACAGAGACAGAGACGGAGACAGAGACAGAGACAGAGACAGAGACAGAGATAGAGACAGAGACAGAGACAGAGACAGAGACAGAGACAGAGACTGAGACAGAGACAAAGATGGAGCCAATGACAGAGACAGAGACAGAGGCAGAAATGTAGCCAATGACAGAGACAGAGACAGAGACAGAGACAGAGACAGAGACAGAGACAGAGACAGAGACAGAGACAGAGACAGAGACAGAGACAGAGACACAGACCGAGACAGAGACAGAGACAGAGACAGAGACAGAGACAGAGACAGAGGCAGAAATGTAGCCAATGACAGGGACAGAGACAGAGACGGATACGGAGACAGAGACAGGGACAGAGACAGGGGCAGAGACAGAGACCGAGACAGAGACAGAGACAGAGACAGAGATGAAGACAGAGACAGAGACAGAGACAGCGACAGAGACACAGACAGCGGCAGAGACGGAGACAGAGGCAGAGAAACAGAGAGAGACAGAGACAGAGACAGAGAGAGAGACAGAGATGGAGCCAATGACAGAGACAGAGACAGAGACAGAGGCAGAGACAGAGACAGAGAGAGAGACAGGGACAGAGACAGAGACAGAGACAGAGACAGAGACAGAGACAAAAACAGAGACAGTGACAGAGACAGAGACAGAGACAGAGACAAAGATGGAGCCAATGACAGAGACTGAGACAGAGACGGAGACGGAGACAGAGACAGGGACAGAGACAGAGACAGAGACAGAGGCAGAGGCAGAGACGGAGACAGAGTCAGAGGCAGAGGCGGAGACAGAGACGGGAACAGAGACAGAGACGGAGATAGGGACAGAGAGAGAGAGACAGAGACAGAGACAGGGACAGGGACAGAGAGAGTGACTGAGACAGGGACAGGGACAGAGACCGATACAGAGGCAGAGGCAGAGACAGAGACATAGACACAGACAGAGCCAGAGACAGAGGCGCATGAGACAAAGACGGAGACAGAGGGGCAGGAGACATGGACGGAGGCAAATATGGAGACACAGACGGAAACAAATACGGAGACAAGGACAGAGACAAAGACGGAGAAAAAGACGAAGACAGAGACGGAGACAGAGACAGAGACAGAGACAGAGACTGAGACAGAGACAGAGATGGAGACAGAGACAGAGACAGAGGCAGAGACAGAGACGGAGACGGAGACTGAGACAGGGACGGAGACAGAGACGGAGACAGAGACAGAGACTGAGACAGAGACAAAGATGGAGACAGAGACAGAGACAGAGACAAAGACGCAGACAAAGATGGAGGCAAAGACGGAGACAGAGGCAGAGGCGGAGACAGAGAAGGGAAGAGAGACAGAGACAGAGAAAGGGACAGAGACAGAGACAGAGACAGAGACAGAGACAGAGACAGTGGCAGCGACAGAGACAGAGGCACAGACAGAGATACAGACAGAGACAAAGACAGAGGCGCATGAGACAAAGACAGAGCCACAGACAGAGACAGAAGCAGAGACGGAGACAGAGACAGAGACAGAGACAGAGACAGAGACAGAGACAGAGACAGAGACAGAGACAGAGGCAAAGGCAGAGACGGAGACAGAGACAGAGACAGAGACAGAGACAGAGACAGAGACAGAAACAGAGACAGAGACAGAGACGGAGACAGAGACAGAGACAGAGACAGAGACAGAGGCAGAGATGGAGCCAATGACAGAGACAGAGACAGAGACGGAGACGGAGACAGAGACAGGGACAGAGACAGAGGCAGAGACAGAGACCGAGACAGAGACAGAGACAGAGACAGAGACGGAGACAGAGACAGAGACAGAGACAGAGACAGAGATAGAGACAGAGACAGAGACAGAGACAGAGACAGAGACAGAGACTGAGACAGAGACAAAGATGGAGCCAATGACAGAGACAGAGACAGAGGCAGAAATGTAGCCAATGACAGAGACAGAGACAGAGACAGAGACAGAGACAGAGACAGAGACAGAGACAGAGACAGAGACAGAGACAGAGACACAGACCGAGACAGAGACAGAGACAGAGACAGAGACAGAGACAGAGACAGAGGCAGAAATGTAGCCAATGACAGAGACAGAGACAGAGACGGATACGGAGACAGAGACAGGGACAGAGACAGGGGCAGAGACAGAGACCGAGACAGAGACAGAGACAGAGACAGAGACAGAGATGAAGACAGAGACAGAGACAGAGACAGCGACAGAGACACAGACAGCGGCAGAGACGGAGACAGAGGCAGAGAAACAGAGAGAGACAGAGACAGAGACAGAGAGAGAGACAGAGATGGAGCCAATGACAGAGACAGAGACAGAGACAGAGACAGAGACACAGACAGAGACAGAGACAGAGACAGAGACAGAGACCGAGACAGAGACAGAGATGGAGCCAATGACAGAGACAGAGACAGAGACAGAGACAGAGACACAGACAGAGACAGAGACAGAGACAGAGACCGTGACAGAGACAGAGATGGAGCCAATGACAGAGGCAGAGACAGAGACAGGGACAGAGACAGAGACGGAGGCAGAGACAGAGACAGGGACAGAGACAGAGACAGACACAGAGACAGAGACAGAGACAGAGAGAGAGACTGAGACAGAGACAGAGATGGAGACAGAGACAGAGGCAGAGACAGAGACAGAGAGAGAGACAGGGACAGAGACAGAGACAGAGACAGAGACAGAGACAGAGACAGAGACAGAGACAGAGACAGAGACAAAAACAGAGACAGTGACAGAGACAGAGACAGAGACAGAGACAAAGATGGAGCCAATGTCAGAGACTGAGACAGAGACGGAGACGGAGACAGAGACAGGGACAGAGACAGAGAAAGAGACAGAGGCAGAGGCAGAGACAGAGACTGAGACAGAGACAAAGAAGGAGCCAATGACAGAGACTGAGACAGAGACGGAGACGGAGACAGAGACAGGGACAGAAACAGAGGCAGAGACAGAGACAGAGACAGAGACAGAGGCAGAGGCAGAGATGGAGACAGAGACAGAGACAGAGACGGAGACGGAGACGGAGACAGAGACACAGACAGAGACGTAGACAGAGAAAAAGACAGAGACAGACGCGCATGAAACAACGACCGAGACAGAGGGGCAGGAGACACGGACGGAGACACAGACGGAGACAAGGACGGTGACAAAGACGGAGACAAAGACGGAGACAAAGACGGAGACAAAGACGGAGACAAATATGGAGACACAGACGGAGACAAATACGGAGACAAAGACGGTGACAAAGACGGAGGCAATGACGGAGACGAAGAGGAAGACAACGACGGAGACAAAGACGGAGACAAAGGCGGAGACGAAGATGGAGACACAGACGGAGACAAATACGGAGACAAAGACCGAGGCAAAGACGGAGACAAATACGGAGACAAAGATGGAGACACAGACGGAGACAGAGACAGAGACAGAGACAGAGACAAAGGCAGAGACCGATACAGAGGCAGAGACACACACAGAGACAGAGGCAGGGACAGAGACAGAGGCAGAGACAGAGACAGGGACAGAGACAGAGACGGAGGCACAGACAGAGATACAGACAGAGACAAAGACAGAGGCGCATGAGACAAAGACAGAGCCACAGACAGAGACAGAAGCAGAGACAGAGACAGAGACAGAGACAGAGACAGAGACAGAGACACAGACCGAGACAGAGACAGAGACAGAGACAGAGACAGAGACAGAGACAGAGGCAGAAATGTAGCCAATGACAGAGACGGAGACAGAGACGGATACGGAGACAGAGACAGAGACAGAGACAGAGACAGAGACAGAGACAGAGACAGAGACAGAGATGGAGCCAATGACAGAGACAGAGACAGAGACACAGACAGAGACAGAGACAGAGACAGAGACAGATACCGAGACAGAGACAGAGATGGAGCCAATGACAGAGACTGAGACAGAGACAGAGACAGAGACAGAAACAGAGACAGAGACAGAGACAGAGACAGAGACAGAGACAGAGACAGAGACAGAGACAGAGATGGAGCCAATGACAGAGACAGAGACAGAGACAGAGACAGAGACACAGACAGAGACAGAGACAGAGACAGAGACCGAGACAGAGACAGAGATGGAGCCAATGACAGAGACAGAGACAGAGACAGAGACAGAGACAGAGACAGAGACAGAAACAGAGACAGAGACAGAGACAGAGACAGAGACAGAGACAGAGACACAGACAGAGACAGAGACAGAGATGGAGCCAATGACAGAGACAGAGACAGAGACGGAGACGGAGACAGAGACAGGGACAGAGACAGAGGCAGAGACAGAGACCGAGACAGAGACAGAGGCAGAGACAGAGACCGAGACAGAGACAGAGACAGAGACAGAGATGGAGACAGAGACAGAGACAGAGACAGAGACAGCGACAGAGACACAGACAGCGGCAGAGACAAAGACAGAGGCAGAGACACAGAGAGAGACAGAGACAGAGACAGAGACTGAGACAGAGACAGAGACAGAGACAGAGACAGAGACAGAGACAGAGACAGAGACAGAGACAGAGACAGAGACAGAGACAGAGACAGAGGCAGAAATGTAGCCAATGACAGAGACAGAGACAGAGACGGATACGGAGACAGAGACAGGGACAGAGACAGGGGCAGAGACAGAGACAGAGACAGAGACAGCGACAGAGACACAGACAGCGGCAGAGACAAAGACAGAGGCAGAGACACAGAGAGAGACAGAGACAGAGACAGAGACAGAGGCAGAGGCAGAGACGGAGACAGAGACAGAGGCAGAGGCGGAGACAGACACAGAGACAGAGACAGAGACAGAGAGAGAGACTGAGACAGAGACAGAGATGGAGACAGAGACAGAGGCAGAGACAGAGACAGAGAGAGAGACAGGGACAGAGACAGAGACAGAGACAGAGACAGAGACAGAGACAAAAACAGAGACAGTGACAGAGACAGAGACAGAGACAGAGACAAAGATGGAGCCAATGACAGAGACTGAGACAGAGACGGAGACGGAGACAGAGACAGGGACAGAGACAGAGACAGAGACAGAGGCAGAGGCAGAGACGGAGACAGAGACAGAGGCAGAGGCGGAGACAGAGACGGGAACAGAGACAGAGACGGAGATAGGGACAGAGAGAGAGACAGAGACAGAGACAGGGACAGGGACAGAGAGAGTGACTGAGACAGGGACAGGGACAGAGACAGATACAGAGGCAGAGGCAGAGACAGAGACATAGACACAGACAGAGCCAGAGACAGAGGCGCATGAGACAAAGACGGAGACAGAGGGGCAGGAGACATGGACGGAGGCAAATATGGAGACACAGACGGAAACAAATACGGAGACAAGGACAGAGACAAAGACGGAGAAAAAGACGAAGACAGAGACGGAGACAGAGACAGAGACAGAGACAGAGACTGAGACAGAGACAGAGATGGAGACAGAGACAGAGACAGAGGCAGAGACAGAGACGGAGACGGAGACTGAGACAGGGACAGAGACAGAGACGGAGACAGAGACAGAGACTGAGACAGAGACAAAGATGGAGACAGAGACACAGACAGAGACAAAGACGCAGACAAAGATGGATGCAAAGACGGAGACAGAGGCAGAGGCGGAGACAGAGAAGGGAAGAGAGACAGGGACAGAGAAAGGGACAGAGACAGAGACAGAGACAGAGACAGAGACAGTGGCAGCGACAGAGACAGAGGCACAGACAGAGATACAGACAGAGACAAAGACAGAGGCGCATGAGACAAAGACAGAGCCACAGACAGAGACAGAAGCAGAGACGGAGACAGAGACAGAGACAGAGACAGAGACAGAGACAGAGACAGAGACAGAGACAGAGGCACAGACAGAGACAGAGACAGAGACAGAGACAGAGACAAGACAGAGGCAGAAATGTAGCCAATGACAGAGACAGAGACAGAGACGGATACGGAGACAGAGACAGGGACAGAGACAGAGGCAGAGACAGAGACCGAGACAGAGACAGAGACAGAGACAGAGATGGAGACAGAGACAGAGACAGAGACAGCGACAGAGACAGAGACAGAGACAGAGACCGAGACAGAGACAGAGATGGAGCCAATGACAGAGACAGAGACAGAGACGGAGACGGAGACAGAGACAGGGACAGAGACAGAGACAGAGACAGAGACAGAGACAGAGACAGAGACAGAGACAGAGACAGAGACAGAGGCAAAGGCAGAGACGGAGACAGAGACAGAGACAGAGACAGAGACAGAGACAGAAACAGAGACAGAGACAGAGACGGAGACAGAGACAGAGACAGAGACAGAGACAGAGACAGAGATGGAGCCAATGACAGAGACAGAGACAGAGACACAGACAGAGACAGAGACAGAGACAGAGACCGAGACAGAGACAGAGATGGAGCCAATGACAGAGACTGAGACAGAGACAGAGACAGAGACAGAAACAGAGACAGAGACAGAGACAGAGACAGAGACAGAGACAGAGACAGAGACAGAGACAGAGATGGAGCCAATGACAGAGACAGAGACAGAGACAGAGACAGAGACACAGACAGAGACAGAGACAGAGACAGAGACCGAGACAGAGACAGAGATGGAGCCAATGACAGAGACAGAGACAGAGACAGAGACAGAGACAGAGACAGAAACAGAGACAGAGACAGAGACAGAGACAGAGACAGAGACAGAGACAGAGACACAGACAGAGACAGAGACAGAGATGGAGCCAATGACAGAGACAGAGACAGAGACGGAGACGGAGACAGAGACAGGGACAGAGACAGAGGCAGAGACAGAGACAGAGGCAGAGACAGAGACCGAGACAGAGACAGAGTCAGAGACAGAGATGGAGACAGAGACAGAGACAGAGACAGAGACAGCGACAGAGACACAGACAGCGGCAGAGACAAAGACAGAGGCAGAGACACAGAGAGAGACAGAGACAGAGACAGAGACTGAGACAGAGACAGAGACAGAGACAGAGACAGAGACAGAGACAGAGACAGAGACAGAGACGGAGGCACAGAGAGAGATACAGACAGAGACAAAGACAGAGGCGCATGAGACAAAGACAGAGCCACAGACAGAGACAGAAGCAGAGACAGAGGCAGAGACAGAGACCGAGACAGAGACAGAGTCAGAGACAGAGATGGAGACAGAGACAGAGACAGAGACAGAGACAGCGACAGAGACACAGACAGCGACAGAGACAAAGACAGAGGCAGAGACACAGAGAGAGACAGAGACAGAGACAGAGACTGAGACAGAGACAGAGACAGAGACAGAGACAGAGACAGAGACAGAGACAGAGACAGAGACAGAGACAGAGACAGAGACACAGACAGAGACAGAGACAGAGACAGAGACAGAGACCGAGACAGAGACAGAGATGGAGCCAATGACAGAGACAGAGACAGAGACGGAGACGGAGACAGAGACAGGGACAGAGACGGAGACAGAGACAGGGACAGAGACAGAGGCAGAGACAGAGACAGGGACAGAGACAGAGACGGAGGCACAGAGAGAGATACAGACAGAGACAAAGACAGAGGCGCATGAGACAAAGACAGAGCCACAGACAGAGACAGAAGCAGAGACAGAGACAGAGACAGAGACAGAGACAGAGACAGAGACAGAGACAGAGACAGAGACAGAGAAAGAGACACAGACCGAGACAGAGACAGAGACAGAGACAGAGACAGAGACAGAGACAGAGGCAGAAATGTAGCCAATGACAGAGACAGAGACAGAGACGGATACGGAGACAGAGACAGGGACAGAGACAGGGGCAGAGACAGAGACCGAGACAGAGACAGAGACAGAGACAGAGATGAAGACAGAGACAGAGACAGAGACAGCGACAGAGACACAGACAGCGGCAGAGACGGAGACAGAGGCAGAGAAACAGAGAGAGACAGAGACAGAGACAGAGAGAGAGACAGAGATGGAGCCAATGACAGAGACAGAGACAGAGACAGAGACAGAGACACAGACAGAGACAGAGACAGAGACAGAGACCGAGACAGAGACAGAGATGGAGCCAATGACAGAGACAGAGACAGAGACAGAGACAGAGACACAGACAGAGACAGAGACAGAGACAGAGACCGTGACAGAGACAGAGATGGAGCCAATGACAGAGGCAGAGACAGAGACAGGGACAGAGACAGAGACGGAGGCAGAGACAGAGACAGGGACAGAGACAGAGACAGACACAGAGACAGAGACAGAGACAGAGAGAGAGACTGAGACAGAGACAGAGATGGAGACAGAGACAGAGGCAGAGACAGAGACAGAGAGAGAGACAGGGACAGAGACAGAGACAGAGACAGAGACAGAGACAGAGACAGAGACAGAGACAGAGACAGAGACAAAAACAGAGACAGTGACAGAGACAGAGACAGAGACAGAGACAAAGATGGAGCCAATGACAGAGACTGAGACAGAGACGGAGACGGAGACAGAGACAGGGACAGAGACAGAGACAGAGACAGAGGCAGAGGCAGAGACGGAGACAGAGACAGAGGCAGAGGCGGAGACAGAGACACAGACAGAGACAGAGACAGAGACAGAGACAGAGATGGAGCCAATGACAGAGACAGAGACACAGACGGAGACGGAGACGGAGACAGAGATGGAGCCAATGACAGAGACAGAGACATAGACACAGACAGAGACAGAGACAGAGACAGAGACCGAGACAGAGACAGAGATGGAGCCAATGACAGAGACTGAGACAGAGACAGAGACAGAGACAGAAACAGAGACAGAGACAGAGACAGAGACAGAGACAGAGACAGAGACAGAGACAGAGATGGAGCCAATGACAGAGACAGAGACAGAGACAGAGACAGAGACACAGACAGAGACAGAGACAGAGACCGAGACAGAGACAGAGACAGAGACAGAGACAGAGATGGAGCCAATGACAGAGACAGAGACATAGACACAGACAGAGACAGAGACAGAGACAGAGACCGAGACAGAGACAGAGATGGAGCCAATGACAGAGACTGAGACAGAGACAGAGACAGAGACAGAAACAGAGACAGAGACAGAGACAGAGACCGAGACAGAGACAGAGATGGAGCCAATGACAGAGACAGAGACAGAGACGGAGACGGAAACAGAGACAGGGACAGAGACAGAGGCAGAGACAGAGACAGAGACAGAAACAGAGACAGAGACAGAGACAGAGGCAAAGGCAGAGACGGAGACAGAGACAGAGACAGAGACAGAGACAGAGACAGAAACAGAGACAGAGACAGAGACGGAGACAGAGACAGAGACAGAGACAGAGGCAGAGATGGAGCCAATGACAGAGACAGAGACAGAGACGGAGACGGAAACAGAGACAGGGACAGAGACAGAGGCAGAGACAGAGACAGAGACAGAAACAGAGACAGAGACAGAGACAGAGACAGAGACAGAGACAGAGACAGAGATGGAGCCAATGACAGAGACAGAGACAGAGACAGAGACACAGACAGAGACAGAGACAGAGACCGAGACAGAGACAGAGATGGAGCCAATGACAGATACAGAGACAGAGACAGAGACAGAGACAGAAACAGAGACAGAGACAGAGACAGAGACAGAGACAGAGACAGAGACAGAGACAGAGACAGAGACAGAGATGGAGCCAATGACAGAGACAGAGACATAGACACAGACAGAGACAGAGACAGAGACAGAGACCGAGACAGAGACAGAGATGGAGCCAATGACAGAGACTGAGACAGAGACAGAGACAGAGACAGAAACAGAGACAGAGACAGAGACAGAGACAGAGACAGAGACAGAGACAGAGACAGAGATGGAGCCAATGACAGAGACAGAGACAGAGACAGAGACAGAGACACAGACAGAGACAGAGACAGAGACCGAGACAGAGACAGAGATGGAGCCAATGACAGAGACAGAGACAGAGACAGAGACAGAAACAGAGACAGAGACAGAGACAGAGACAGAGACAGAGACAGAGACAGAGACAGAGACAGAGACAGAGATGGAGCCAATGACAGAGACAGAGACAGAGACGGAGACGGAGACAGAGACAGGGACAGAGACAGAGGCAGAGACAGAGACCGAGACAGAGACAGAGGCAGAGACACAGACAGAGACAGAGACAGAGACAGAGACCGAGACAGAGACGGAGATGGAGCCAATGACAGAGACAGAGACAGAGACGGAGACGGAGACAGAGACAGGGACAGAGACAGAGACAGAGACAGAGACAGAGACAGAGACAGAGACAGAGACGGAGACAGAGACAGAGACAGAGACGGAGACAGAGACAGAGACAGAGACAGAGACAGAGACACAGACCGAGACAGAGACAGAGACAGAGACAGAGACAAGACAGAGGCAGAAATGTAGCCAATGACAGAGACAGAGACAGAGACGGATACGGAGACAGAGACAGGGACAGAGACAGAGGCAGAGACAGAGACCGAGACAGAGACAGAGACAGAGACAGAGATGGAGACAGACACAGAGACAGAGACAGCGACAGAGACAGAGACAGAGACCGAGACAGAGACAGAGATGGAGCCAATGACAGAGACAGAGACAGAGACGGAGACGGAGACAGAGACAGAGATGGAGCCAATGACAGAGACAGAGACAGAGACGGAGACGGAGACGGAGACAGAGACAGGGACAGAGACAGAGACAGAGACAGAGACAGAGACAGAAACAGAGACAGAGACAGAGACAGAGGCAGTGACAGAGACAGGGACAGAGACAGAGACAGAGACAGAGGCAGAAACAGAGACAGAGACAGAGACAGAGACAGAGACAGAGACAGAGACAGAGACAGAGATGGAGCCAATGACAGAGACAGAGACAGAGACAGAGACACAGACAGAGACAGAGACAGAGACCGAGACAGAGACAGAGATGGAGCCAATGACAGATACAGAGACAGAGACAGAGACAGAGACAGAAACAGAGACAGAGACAGAGACAGAGACAGAGACAGAGACAGAGACAGAGACAGAGACAGAGGCAGTGACAGAGACAGAGACAGAGACAGAGAGAGAGACTGAGACAGAGACAGAGATGGAGACAGAGACAGAGGCAGAGACAGAGACAGAGAGAGAGACAGGGACAGAGACAGAGACAGAGACAGAGACAGAGACAGAGACACAGACAGCGGCAGAGACAAAGACAGAGGCAGAGACACAGAGAGAGACAGAGACAGAGACAGAGACTGATACAGAGACGGAGACAGAGACAGAGACAGAGACAGAGACAGAGACAGAGACAGAGACAGAGACAGAGACAGAGACAGAGACAGAGACACAGACAGAGACAGAGACAGAGACAGAGACCGAGACAGAGACAGAGATGGAGCCAATGACAGAGACAGAGACAGAGACGGAGACGGAGACAGAGACAGGGACAGAGACAGAGACAGAGACAGAGACAGAGACAGAGACAGAGACGGAGACAGAGACAGAGACAGAGACAGAGACAGAGACAGAGACAGAGACAGAGACAGAGACACAGACCGAGACAGAGACAGAGACAGAGACAGAGACAAGACAGAGGCAGAAATGTAGCCAATGACAGAGACAGAGACAGAGACGGATACGGAGACAGAGACAGGGACAGAGACAGAGGCAGAGACAGAGACCGAGACAGAGACAGAGACAGAGACAGAGATGGAGACAGAGACAGAGACAGAGACAGCGACAGAGACAGAGACAGAGACCGAGACAGAGACAGAGATGGAGCCAATGACAGAGACAGAGACAGAGACGGAGACGGAGACGGAGACAGAGACAGAGATGGAGCCAATGACAGAGACAGAGACAGAGACGGAGACGGAGACGGAGACAGAGACAGGGACAGAGACAGAGACAGAGACAGAGACAGAGACAGAAACAGAGACAGAGACAGAGACAGAGGCAGTGACAGAGACAGGGACAGAGACAGAGACGGAGGCAGAGACAGAGACAGGGACAGAGACAGAGACAGACACAGAGACAGAGACAGAGACAGAGAGAGAGACTGAGACAGAGACAGAGACAGAGACTGAGACAGAGACAGAGACGGAGACGGAGACAGAGACAGGGACAGAGACAGAGACAGAGACAGAGGCAGAGACAGAGATGGAGACAGAGACAGAGACAGAGACGGAGACGGAGACGGAGACAGAGACACAGACAGAGACGTAGACAGAGACAGAGACAGAGACAGACGCGCATGAAACAACGACCGAGACAGAGGGGCAGGAGACACGGACGGAGACACAGACGGAGACAAGGACGGTGACAAAGACGGAGACAAAGACGGAGACAAAGACGGAGACAAAGACGGAGACAAATATGGAGACACAGACGGAGACAAATACGGAGACAAAGACGGTGACAAAGACGGAGGCAATGACGGAGACGAAGAGGAAGACAACGACGGAGACAAAGACGGAGACAAAGGCGGAGACGAAGATGGAGACACAGACGGAGACAAATACGGAGACAAAGACCGAGGCAAAGACGGAGACAAATACGGAGACAAAGATGGAGACACAGACGGAGACAGAGACAGAGACAGAGACAGAGACAGAGACAAAGGCAGAGACCGATACAGAGGCAGAGACACACACAGAGACAGAGACAGGGACAGAGACAGAGGCAGAGACAGAGACAGGGACAGAGACAGAGACAGAGACAGGGACAGGGACAGAGACGGAGACAGATGCAGAAGCAGAGACAGAGACAGAGACTGAGACAGAGACAGAGACGGAGCCAATGGTAGAGACAGAGACAGAGACGGAGACGGAGACAGAGACAGAGACAGCGATAGAGACAGAGGCAGAGACAGAGACAGACACAGAGACAGAGACAGAGACAGAGAGAGAGACTGAGACAGATACAGAGATGGAGACAGAGACAGAGGCAGAGACAGAGACAGAGAGAGAGACAGGGACAGAGACAGAGACAGAGACAGAGACAGAGACAGAGACAGAGGCGCATGAGACAAAGACGGAGACAGAGGGGCAGGAGACATGGACGGAGACAAAGATGGGGACAAAGGCGGAGACAAAGATGGCGACACAGACGGAGACAAATACGGAGACAAACACGGAGGCAAAGACGGTGACAAGGACGGAGACAAAGATGGAGACACAGACGGAAACAAATGCGGAGACAAAGACAGAGACAAAGACGGAGACAAAGACGAAGACAGAGACGGGGACAGAGACAGAGACAGAGACAGAGACAGAGACAGAGACAGAGACAGGAAAAGAGAGAAAGACAGAGACAGAGACAGAGACAGAGACACAGACAGAGACAGAGACAGAGACAGAGACCGAGACAGAGACAGAGATGGAGCCAATGACAGAGACAGAGACAGAGACGGAGACGGAGACAGAGACAGGGACAGAGACAGAGACAGAGACAGAGACAGAGACAGAGACAGAGACAGAGGCAGAGGCAGAGACAGGGACAGAGACAGAGACGGAGGCAGAGACAGAGAAGGGAAGAGAGACAGAGACAGAGAAAGGGACAGAGACAGAGACAGAGACAGAGTCAGAGACAGTGGCAGCGACAGAGACAGAAACAGAGACAGAGACAGAGATGGAGACAGAGACAGAGACAGTGACAGCGACAGAGACACAGACAGCGGCAGAGACAAAGACAGAGGCAGAGACACAGAGAGAGACAGAGACAGAGACAGAGACTGAGACAGAGACAGAGACAGAGACAGAGACAGAGACAGAGACAGAGACAGAGGCAGAGACAGAGACAGGGACAGAGACAGAGACGGAGGCAGAGACAGAGACAGGGACAGAGACAGAGACAGAGACAGAGACAGAGACAGAGACAGAGACAGAGGCAGAAATGTAGCCAATGACAGAGACAGAGACAGAGACGGATACGGAGACAGAGACAGGGACAGAGACAGTGGCAGAGACAGAGACCGAGACAGAGAAAGAGACAGAGACAGAGATGGAGACAGAGACAGAGACAGAGACAGCGACAGAGACAGAAACAGAGACAGAGACCGAGACAGAGACAGAGATGGAGCCAATGACAGAGACAGAGACAGAGACAGAGACGGAGACGGAGACAGAGACAGGGACAGAGACAGAGACAGAGACAGAGACAGAGACAGAGACAGACACAGAGACAGAGACAGAGACCGAGGCAAAGGCAGAGACAGAGACAGAGACAGAGACAGAGACAGAGACAGAAACAGAGACAGAGACAGAGACAGAGACAGAGACAGAGACAGAGACAGAGATGGAGCCAATGACAGAGACAGAGACAGAGACGGAGACGGAGACAGAGACAGGGACAGAGACAGAGGCAGAGACAGAGACCGAGACAGAGATAGAGACAGAGACAGAGACGGAGACAGAGACAGAGACAGAGACAGAGACAGAGATAGAGCCAATGACAGAGACAGAGACAGAGACAGAGACAGAGACAGAGACAGAGACTGAGACAGAGACAAAGATGGAGCCAATGACAGAGACTGAGACAGAGACGGAGACGGAGACGGAGACAGGGACAGAAACAGAGGCAGAGACAGAGACAGAGACAGAGACAGAGGCAGAGACAGAGATGGAGACAGAGACAGAGACAGAGACGGAGACGGAGACGGAGACAGAGACACAGACAGAGACGTAGACAGAGACAGAGACAGAGACAGACGCGCATGAAACAACGACCGAGACAGAGGGGCAGGAGACACGGACGGAGACACAGACGGAGACAAATACGGATACAAAGATGGAGACACAGACGGAGACAGAGACAGAGACAGAGACAGAGACAGAGACAGAGACAAAGGCAGAGACCGATACAGAGGCAGAGACACACACAGAGACAGGGACAGGGACAGAGACAGAGGCAGAGACAGAGACAGGGACAGAGACAGAGACGGAGGCACAGACAGAGATACAGACAGAGACAAAGACAGAGGCGCATGAGACAAAGACAGAGCCACAGACAGAGACAGAAGCAGAGACAGAGACAGAGACAGAGACAGAGACAGAGACAGAGACAGAGACAGAGACAGAGACAGAGACAGAGACAGAGACAGAGACAGAGACAGAGACAGAGACAGAGACAGAGACAGAGACAGAGACAGAGACAGAGACAGAGACACAGACCGAGACAGAGACAGAGACAGAGACAGAGACAGAGACAGAGGCAGAGACAGAGGCAGAAATGTAGCCAATGACAGAGACAGAGACAGAGACGGATACGGAGACAGAGACAGGGACAGAGACAGAGGCAGAGACAGAGACCGAGACAGAGACAGAGACAGAGACAGAGACTGAGACAGAGACAGAGACAGAGACAGAGACAGAGACAGAGACACAGACAGAGACAGAGACAGAGACAGAGACAGGAAAAGAGAGAAAGACAGAGACAGAGACAGAGACAGAGACAGAGACACAGACAGAGACAGAGACAGAGACAGAGGCAGAGACCGAGACAGAGACAGAGATGGAGCCAATGACAGAGACAGAGACAGAGACAGAGACAGAGACAGAGACAGAAACAGAGACAGAGACAGAGACAGAGACAGAGACAGAGATGGAGCCAATGACAGAGATGGAGCCAATGACAGAGACAGAGACAGAGACAGAGACAGAGACCGAGACAGAGACAGAGATGGAGCCAATGACAGAGACAGAGACAGAGACAGAGACAGAGGCAGAAACAGAGACAGAGACAGAGACAGAGACAGAGACAGAGACAGAGACAGAGACAGAGACAGAGACAGAGACAGAGACAGAGACAGAGACACAGACAGAGACAGAGACAGAGACAGAGACCGAGACAGAGACAGAGATGGAGCCAATGACAGAGACAGAGACAGAGACAGAGACAGAGACAGAGACAGAGACAGAGACACAGACAGAGACAGAGACAGAGACAGAGACCGAGACAGAGACAGAGATGGAGCCAATGACAGAGACAGAGACAGAGACAGAGACAGAGACAGAGACAGAAACAGAGGCAGAGACAGAGACAGAGACAGAGACAGAGACAGAGGCAGAGACAGAGACAGAGATGGAGCCAATGACAGAGACAGAGACAGAGACGGAGACGGAGACAGAGACAGGGACAGAGACAGAGGCAGAGACAGAGACCGAGACAGAGACAGAGGCAGAGACAGAGACCGAGACAGAGACAGAGACAGAGACAGAGATGGAGACATAGACAGAGACAGTGACAGCGACAGAGACACAGACAGCGGCAGAGACAAAGACAGAGGCAGGGACACAGAGAGAGACAGAGACAGAGACAGAGACTGAGACAGAGACAGAGACAGAGACAGAGACAGAGACAGAGACAGAGACAGAGACAGAGACAGAGACAGAGACAGAGACAGAGACAGAGACACAGACAGAGACAGAGACAGAGACAGAGACCGAGACAGAGACAGAGATGGAGCCAATGACAGAGACAGAGACAGAGACGGAGACGGAGACAGAGACAGGGACAGAGACAGAGACAGAGACAGAGACAGAGACAGAGACAGAGACAGAGACAGAGACAGAGACAGAGACAGAGACAGAGACAGAGACAGAGACAGAGACAGGGACAGAGACAGAGACGGAGGCAGAGACAGAGACAGGGACAGAGACAGAGACAGCCACAGAGACAGAGACAGAGACAGAGAGAGAGACTGAGACAGAGACAGAGATGGAGACAGAGACAGAGGCAGAGACAGAGATGGAGCCAATGACAGAGACAGAGACAGAGACGGAGACGGAGACGGAGACAGAGACAGGGACAGAGACAGAGACAGAGACAGAGACAGAGACAGAAACAGAGACAGAGACAGAGACAGAGGCAGTGACAGAGACAGGGACAGAGACAGAGACGGAGGCAGAGACAGAGACAGGGACAGAGACAGAGACAGACACAGAGACAGAGACAGAGACAGAGAGAGAGACTGAGACAGAGACAGAGACGGAGACGGAGACGGAGACAGAGACAAAGACAGAGACGTAGACAGAGACAGAGACAGAGACAGACGCGCATGAAACAACGACCGAGACAGAGGGGCAGGAGACACGGACGGAGACACAGACGGAGACAAGGACGGTGACAAAGACGGAGACAAAGACGGATACAAAGACAGAGACAGAGACAGAGACAGAGGCAGAGACAGAGACTGAGACAGAGACAGAGGCGGAGCCAATGATAGAGACATAGACAGAGACGGAGACGGAGACAGAGACAGAGACAGCGATAGAGACAGAGACAGAGACAGAGACAGAGACAGAGGCAGAGACAGAGACAGGGACAGGGACAGAGACAGAGACAGGGACAGGGACAGAGACAGAGACAGATGCAGAAACAGAGACAGAGACAGAGACACAGACAGAGACAGAGACAGAGACAGAGACAGAGACAGACGCGCATGAAACAACGACCGAGACAGAGGGGCAGGAGACACGGACGGAGACACAGACGGAGACAAGGACGGTGACAAAGACGGAGACAAAGACGGAGACAAAGACGGAGACAAATATGGAGACACAGACGGAGACAAATACGGAGACAAAGACGGATACAAAGACAGGGACAGAGACAGAGACAGAGACAGAGACAGAGACAGAGACAGAAGCAGAGACAGAGGCAGAGGCAGAGACAGGGACAGAGACAGAGACGGAGGCAGAGACAGAGACAGGGACAGAGACAGAGACAGAGACAGGGACAGGGACAGAGACAGAGACAGATGCAGAAGCAGAGACAGAGACAGAGACTGAGACAGAGACAGAGACGGAGCCAATGGTAGAGACAGAGACAGAGACGGAGACGGAGACAGAGACAGAGACAGCGATAGAGACAGAGACGGAGGCAGAGACAGAGGCAGGGACAGAGACAGAGACAGAGACAGGGACAGGGACAGAGACGGAGACAGATGCAGAAGCAGAGACAGAGACAGAGACTGAGACAGAGACAGAGACGGAGCCAATGGTAGAGACAGAGACAGAGACGGAGACGGAGACAGAGACAGAGACAGCGATAGAGACAGAGGCAGAGACAGAGACAGACACAGAGACAGAGACAGAGACAGAGAGAGAGACTGAGACAGATACAGAGATGGAGACAGAGACAGAGGCAGAGACAGAGACAGAGAGAGAGACAGGGACAGAGACAGAGACAGAGACAGAGACAGAGACAGAGACAGAGGCGCATGAGACAAAGACGGAGACAGAGGGGCAGGAGACATGGACGGAGACAAAGATGGGGACAAAGGCGGAGACAAAGATGGCGACACAGACGGAGACAAATACGGAGACAAACACGGAGGCAAAGACGGTGACAAGGACGGAGACAAAGATGGAGACACAGACGGAAACAAATGCGGAGACAAAGACAGAGACAAAGACGGAGACAAAGACGAAGACAGAGACGGGGACAGAGACAGAGACAGAGACAGAGACAGAGACAGAGACAGAGACAGGAAAAGAGAGAAAGACAGAGACAGAGACAGAGACAGAGACACAGACAGAGACAGAGACAGAGACAGAGACCGAGACAGAGACAGAGATGGAGCCAATGACAGAGACAGAGACAGAGACGGAGACGGAGACAGAGACAGGGACAGAGACAGAGACAGAGACAGAGACAGAGACAGAGACAGAGACAGAGACAGAGGCAGAGGCAGAGACAGGGACAGAGACAGAGACGGAGGCAGAGACAGAGAAGGGAAGAGAGACAGAGACAGAGAAAGGGACAGAGACAGAGACAGAGACAGAGACAGAGACAGTGGCAGCGACAGAGACAGAAACAGAGACAGAGACAGAGATGGAGACAGAGACAGAGACAGTGACAGCGACAGAGACACAGACAGCGGCAGAGACAAAGACAGAGGCAGAGACACAGAGAGAGACAGAGACAGAGACAGAGACTGAGACAGAGACAGAGACAGAGACAGAGACAGAGACAGAGACAGAGACAGAGGCAGAGACAGAGACAGGGACAGAGACAGAGACGGAGGCAGAGACAGAGACAGGGACAGAGACAGAGACAGAGACAGAGACAGAGACAGAGACAGAGACAGAGGCAGAAATGTAGCCAATGACAGAGACAGAGACAGAGACGGATACGGAGACAGAGACAGGGACAGAGACAGTGGCAGAGACAGAGACCGAGACAGAGAAAGAGACAGAGACAGAGATGGAGACAGAGACAGAGACAGAGACAGCGACAGAGACAGAAACAGAGACAGAGACCGAGACAGAGACAGAGATGGAGCCAATGACAGAGACAGAGACAGAGACAGAGACGGAGACGGAGACAGAGACAGGGACAGAGACAGAGACAGAGACAGAGACAGAGACAGAGACAGACACAGAGACAGAGACAGAGACCGAGGCAAAGGCAGAGACAGAGACAGAGACAGAGACAGAGACAGAGACAGAAACAGAGACAGAGACAGAGACAGAGACAGAGACAGAGACAGAGACAGAGATGGAGCCAATGACAGAGACAGAGACAGAGACGGAGACGGAGACAGAGACAGGGACAGAGACAGAGGCAGAGACAGAGACCGAGACAGAGATAGAGACAGAGACAGAGACGGAGACAGAGACAGAGACAGAGACAGAGACAGAGATAGAGCCAATGACAGAGACAGAGACAGAGACAGAGACAGAGACAGAGACAGAGACTGAGACAGAGACAAAGATGGAGCCAATGACAGAGACTGAGACAGAGACGGAGACGGAGACGGAGACAGGGACAGAAACAGAGGCAGAGACAGAGACAGAGACAGAGACAGAGGCAGAGACAGAGATGGAGACAGAGACAGAGACAGAGACGGAGACGGAGACGGAGACAGAGACACAGACAGAGACGTAGACAGAGACAGAGACAGAGACAGACGCGCATGAAACAACGACCGAGACAGAGGGGCAGGAGACACGGACGGAGACACAGACGGAGACAAATACGGATACAAAGATGGAGACACAGACGGAGACAGAGACAGAGACAGAGACAGAGACAGAGACAGAGACAAAGGCAGAGACCGATACAGAGGCAGAGACACACACAGAGACAGGGACAGGGACAGAGACAGAGGCAGAGACAGAGACAGGGACAGAGACAGAGACGGAGGCACAGACAGAGATACAGACAGAGACAAAGACAGAGGCGCATGAGACAAAGACAGAGCCACAGACAGAGACAGAAGCAGAGACAGAGACAGAGACAGAGACAGAGACAGAGACAGAGACAGAGACAGAGACAGAGACAGAGACAGAGACAGAGACAGAGACAGAGACAGAGACAGAGACAGAGACAGAGACAGAGACAGAGACAGAGACAGAGACAGAGACAGAGACACAGACCGAGACAGAGACAGAGACAGAGACAGAGACAGAGACAGAGGCAGAGACAGAGGCAGAAATGTAGCCAATGACAGAGACAGAGACAGAGACGGATACGGAGACAGAGACAGGGACAGAGACAGAGGCAGAGACAGAGACCGAGACAGAGACAGAGACAGAGACAGAGACTGAGACAGAGACAGAGACAGAGACAGAGACAGAGACAGAGACACAGACAGAGACAGAGACAGAGACAGAGACAGGAAAAGAGAGAAAGACAGAGACAGAGACAGAGACAGAGACAGAGACACAGACAGAGACAGAGACAGAGACAGAGACAGAGACCGAGACAGAGACAGAGATGGAGCCAATGACAGAGACAGAGACAGAGACAGAGACAGAGACAGAGACAGAAACAGAGACAGAGACAGAGACAGAGACAGAGACAGAGATGGAGCCAATGACAGAGATGGAGCCAATGACAGAGACAGAGACAGAGACACAGACAGAGACAGAGACAGAGACAGAGACCGAGACAGAGACAGAGATGGAGCCAATGACAGAGACAGAGACAGAGACAGAGACAGAGGCAGAAACAGAGACAGAGACAGAGACAGAGACAGAGACAGAGACAGAGACAGAGACAGAGACAGAGACAGAGACAGAGACAGAGACAGAGACACAGACAGAGACAGAGACAGAGACAGAGACCGAGACAGAGACAGAGATGGAGCCAATGACAGAGACAGAGACAGAGACAGAGACAGAGACAGAGACAGAGACAGAGACACAGACAGAGACAGAGACAGAGACAGAGACCGAGACAGAGACAGAGATGGAGCCAATGACAGAGACAGAGACAGAGACAGAGACAGAGACAGAGACAGAAACAGAGGCAGAGACAGAGACAGAGACAGAGACAGAGACAGAGGCAGAGACAGAGACAGAGATGGAGCCAATGACAGAGACAGAGACAGAGACGGAGACGGAGACAGAGACAGGGACAGAGACAGAGGCAGAGACAGAGACCGAGACAGAGACAGAGGCAGAGACAGAGACCGAGACAGAGACAGAGACAGAGACAGAGATGGAGACATAGACAGAGACAGTGACAGCGACAGAGACACAGACAGCGGCAGAGACAAAGACAGAGGCAGGGACACAGAGAGAGACAGAGACAGAGACAGAGACTGAGACAGAGACAGAGACAGAGACAGAGACAGAGACAGAGACAGAGACAGAGACAGAGACAGAGACAGAGACAGAGACAGAGACAGAGACACAGACAGAGACAGAGACAGAGACAGAGACCGAGACAGAGACAGAGATGGAGCCAATGACAGAGACAGAGACAGAGACGGAGACGGAGACAGAGACAGGGACAGAGACAGAGACAGAGACAGAGACAGAGACAGAGACAGAGACAGAGACAGAGACAGAGACAGAGACAGAGACAGAGACAGAGACAGAGACAGAGACAGAGACAGAGACAGAGGCAGAGACAGAGACAGGGACAGAGACAGAGACGGAGGCAGAGACAGAGACAGGGACAGAGACAGAGACAGCCACAGAGACAGAGACAGAGACAGAGAGAGAGACTGAGACAGAGACAGAGATGGAGACAGAGACAGAGGCAGAGACAGAGACTGAGACAGAGACAGAGACAGAGACAGAGACAGAGACAGAGACAGAGACAGAGACAGAGACAGAGACAGAGACAGAGGCAGAGACAGAGACGGAGGCAGAGACAGAGACAGGGACAGAGACAGAGACAGACACAGAGACAGAGACAGAGACAGAGAGAGAGACTGAGACAGAGACAGAGATGGAGACAGAGACAGAGGCAGAGACAGAGACAGAGAGAGAGACAGGGACAGAGACAGAGACAGAGACAGAGACAGAGACAGAGACAGAGACAGAGACAGAGACAGAGACAGAGACAAAAACAGAGACAGTGACAGAGACAGAGACAGAGACAGAGACAAAGATGGAGCCAATGACAGAGACTGAGACAGAGACGGAGACGGAGACAGAGACAGGGACAGAGACAGAGACAGAGACAGAGGCAGAGGCAGAGACGGAGACAGAGACAGAGACAGAGACAGAGACAGAGACAGAGACAGAGACAGAGGCAGAGACAGAGACAGGGACAGAGACAGAGACGGAGGCAGAGACAGAGACAGGGACAGAGACAGAGACAGCCACAGAGACAGAGACAGAGACAGAGAGAGAGACTGAGACAGAGACAGCGATGGAGACAGAGACAGAGGCAGAGACAGAGACTGAGACAGAGACAGAGACAGAGACAGAGACAGAGACAGAGACAGAGACAGAGACAGGGACAGAGACAGAGACAGAGACGGAGGCAGAGACAGAGACAGGGACAGAGACAGAGACAGACACAGAGACAGAGACAGACACAGAGAGAGAGACTGAGACAGAGACAGAGATGGAGACAGAGACAGAGGCAGAGACAGAGACAGGGACAGAGACAGAGACGGAGGCAGAGACAGAGACAGGGACAGAGACAGAGACAGAGACAGAGACAGAGACAGAGACAGAGACAGAGGCAGAAATGTAGCCAATGACAGAGACAGAGACAGAGACGGATACGGAGACAGAGACAGGGACAGAGACAGAGGCAGAGACAGAGACCGAGACAGAGAAAGAGACAGAGACAGAGATGGAGACAGAGACAGAGACAGAGACAGCGACAGAGACAGAAACAGAGACAGAGACCGAGACAGAGACAGAGATGGAGCCAATGACAGAGACAGAGACAGAGACGGAGACGGAGACAGAGACAGGGACAGAGACAGAGACAGAGACAGAGACAGAGACAGAGACAGAGACAGAGACAGAGACAGAGACAGAGACCGAGGCAAAGGCAGAGACAGAGACAGAGACAGAGACAGAGACAGAGACAGAAACAGAGACAGAGACAGAGACAGAGACAGAGACAGAGACAGAGACAGAGATGGAGCCAATGACAGAGACAGAGACAGAGACGGAGACGGAGACAGAGACAGGGACAGAGACAGAGGCAGAGACAGAGACCGAGACAGAGATAGAGACAGAGACAGAGACGGAGACAGAGACAGAGACAGAGACAGAGACAGAGATAGAGCCAATGACAGAGACAGAGACAGAGACAGAGACAGAGACAGAGACAGAGACTGAGACAGAGACAAAGATGGAGCCAATGACAGAGACTGAGACAGAGACGGAGACGGAGACGGAGACAGGGACAGAAACAGAGGCAGAGACAGAGACAGAGACAGAGACAGAGGCAGAGACAGAGATGGAGACAGAGACAGAGACAGAGACGGAGACGGAGACGGAGACAGAGACACAGACAGAGACGTAGACAGAGACAGAGACAGAGACAGACGCGCATGAAACAACGACCGAGACAGAGGGGCAGGAGACACGGACGGAGACACAGACGGAGACAAATACGGATACAAAGATGGAGACACAGACGGAGACAGAGACAGAGACAGAGACAGAGACAGAGACAGAGACAAAGGCAGAGACCGATACAGAGGCAGAGACACACACAGAGACAGGGACAGGGACAGAGACAGAGGCAGAGACAGAGACAGGGACAGAGACAGAGACGGAGGCACAGACAGAGATACAGACAGAGACAAAGACAGAGGCGCATGAGACAAAGACAGAGCCACAGACAGAGACAGAAGCAGAGACAGAGACAGAGACAGAGACCGAGACAGAGACAGAGATGGAGCCAATGACAGAGACAGAGACAGAGACAGAGACAGAGACAGAAACAGAGACAGAGACAGAGACAGAGACAGAGACAGAGACAGAGACAGAGACAGAGACAGAGACAGAGACAGAGACAGAGACAGAGACACAGACAGAGACAGAGACAGAGACAGAGACCGAGACAGAGACAGAGATGGAGCCAATGACAGAGACAGAGACAGAGACAGAGACAGAGACAGAGACAGAGACAGAGACAGAAACAGAGGCAGAGACAGAGACAGAGACAGAGACAGAGACAGAGGCAGAGACAGAGACAGAGATGGAGCCAATGACAGAGACAGAGACAGAGACGGAGACGGAGACAGAGACAGGGACAGAGACAGAGGCAGAGACAGAGACCGAGACAGAGACAGAGGCAGAGACAGAGACGGAGACAGAGACAGAGACAGAGACAGAGATGGAGACAGAGACAGAGACAGTGACAGCGACAGAGACACAGACAGCGGCAGAGACAAAGACAGAGGCAGAGACACAGAGAGAGACAGAGACAGAGACAGAGACTGAGACAGAGACAGAGACAGAGACAGAGACAGAGACAGAGACAGAGACAGAGACAGAGACAGAGACAGAGACAGAGACAGAGACAGAGACACAGACAGAGACAGAGACAGAGACAGAGACCGAGACAGAGACAGAGATGGAGCCAATGACAGAGACAGAGACAGAGACGGAGACGGAGACAGAGACAGGGACAGAGAGAGAGACAGAGACAGAGACAGAGACAGAGACAGAGACAGAGACAGAGACAGAGACAGAGACAGAGACAGAGACAGAGACAGAGGCAGAGACAGAGACAGGGACAGAGACAGAGACGGAGGCAGAGACAGAGACAGGGACAGAGACAGAGACAGCCACAGAGACAGAGACAGAGACAGAGAGAGAGACTGAGACAGAGACAGAGATGGAGACAGAGACAGAGGCAGAGACAGAGACTGAGACAGAGACAGAGACAGAGACAGAGACAGAGACAGAGACAGAGACAGAGACAGAGACAGAGGCAGAGACAGAGACGGAGGCAGAGACAGAGACAGGGACAGAGACAGAGACAGACACAGAGACAGAGACAGAGACAGAGAGAGAGACTGAGACAGAGACAGAGATGGAGACAGAGACAGAGGCAGAGACAGAGACAGAGAGAGAGACAGGGACAGAGACAGAGACAGAGACAGAGACAGAGACAGAGACAGAGACAGAGACAGAGACAGAGACAAAAACAGAGACAGTGACAGAGACAGAGACAGAGACAGAGACAAAGATGGAGCCAATGACAGAGACTGAGACAGAGACGGAGACGGAGACAGAGACAGGGACAGAGACAGAGACAGAGACAGAGGCAGAGGCAGAGACGGAGACAGAGACAGAGACAGAGACAGAGACAGAGACAGAGACAGAGACAGAGGCAGAGACAGAGACAGGGACAGAGACAGAGACGGAGGCAGAGACAGAGACAGGGACAGAGACAGAGACAGCCACAGAGACAGAGACAGAGACAGAGAGAGAGACTGAGACAGAGACAGCGATGGAGACAGAGACAGAGGCAGAGACAGAGACTGAGACAGAGACAGAGACAGAGACAGAGACAGAGACAGAGACAGAGACAGAGACAGAGACAGAGACAGAGACAGAGACAGAGACGGAGGCAGAGACAGAGACAGGGACAGAGACAGAGACAGACACAGAGACAGAGACAGAGACAGAGAGAGAGACTGAGACAGAGACAGAGATGGAGACAGAGACAGAGGCAGAGACAGAGACAGAGACAGAGACAGAGACAGAGATGGAGACAGAGACAGAGACAGAGACAGAGACAGCGACAGAGACAGAGACAGAGACAGAGACCGAGACAGAGACAGAGATGGAGCCAATGACAGAGACAGAGACAGAGACGGAGACGGAGACAGAGACAAGGACAGAGACAGAGACAGAGACAGAGACAGAGACAGAGACAGAGACAGAGACAGAGACAGAGGCAAAGGCAGAGACAGAGACAGAGGCAGAGACAGAGACGGAGACGGAGACTGAGACAGGGACAGAGACAGAGACGGAGACAGAGGCAGAGGCGGAGACAGAGAAGGGAAGAGAGACAGAGACAGAGAAAGGGACAGAGACAGAGACAGAGACAGAGACAGAGACAGTGGCAGCGACAGAGACAGAAACAGAGACAGAGACAGAGGCACAGACAGAGATACAGACAGAGACAAAGACAGAGGCGCATGAGACAAAGACAGAGCCACAGACAGAGACAGAAGCAGAGACGGAGACAGAGACAGAGACAGAGACAGAGACAGAGACAGAGACAGAGACAGAGACAGAGACAGAGACAGAGACACAGACCGAGACAGAGACAGAGACAGAGACAGAGACAGAGACAGAGACAGAGACAGAGGCAGAAATGTAGCCAATGACAGAGACAGAGACAGAGACGGATACGGAGACAGAGACAGGGACAGAGACAGAGGCAGAGACAGAGACCGAGACAGAGACAGAGACAGAGACAGAGACAGAGATGGAGACAGAGACAGAGACAGAGACAGAGACAGCGACAGAGACAGAGACAGAGACAGAGACCGAGACAGAGACAGAGATGGAGCCAATGACAGAGACAGAGACAGAGACGGAGACGGAGACAGAGACAAGGACAGAGACAGAGACAGAGACAGAGACAGAGACAGAGACAGAGACAGAGACAGAGACAGAGGCAAAGGCAGAGACAGAGACAGAGACAGAGACAGAGACAGAGACAGAGACAGAGACAGAGACAGAAACAGAGACAGAGACAGAGACAGAGACAGAGACAGAGACAGAGGCAGAGACAGAGACAGAGATGGAGCCAATGACAGAGACAGAGACAGAGACGGAGACGGAGACAGAGACAGGGACAGAGACAGAGGCAGAGACAGAGACCGAGACAGAGACAGAGACAGAGACAGAGACGGAGACAGAGACAGAGACAGAGACAGAGACAGAGACAGAGATAGAGCCAATGAGAGAGACAGAGACAGAGACTGAGACAGAGACAAAGATGGAGCCAATGACAGAGACTGAGACAGAGGCGGAGACGGAGACAGAGACAGGGACAGAAACAGAGGCAGAGACAGAGACAGAGACAGAGACAGAGACAGAGACGGAGACGGAGACGGAGACAGAGACACAGACAGAGACGTAGACAGAGACAGAGACAGAGACAGACGCGCATGAAACAACGACCGAGACAGAGGGGCAGGAGACACGGACGGAGACACAGATGGAGACAAGGACGGTGACAAAGACGGAGACAAAGACGGAGACAAAGACGGAGACAAATATGGAGACACAGACGGAGACAAATACGGAGACAAAGACGGTGACAAAGACGGAGGCAATGACGGAGACGAAGAGGAAGACAACGACGGAGACAAAGACGGAGACAAAGGCGGAGACGAAGATGGAGACACAGACGGAGACAAATACGGAGACAAAGACCGAGGCAAAGACGGAGACAAATACGGAGACAAAGATGGAGACACAGACGGAGACAGAGACAGAGACAGAGACAGAGACAGAGACAAAGGCAGAGACCGATACAGAGGCAGAGACACACACAGAGACAGAGACAGGGACAGAGACAGAGGCAGAGACAGAGACAGGGACAGAGACAGAGACGGAGGCACAGACAGAGATACAGACAGAGACAAAGACAGAGGCGCATGAGACAAAGACAGAGCCACAGACAGAGACAGAAGCAGAGACAGAGACAGAGACAGAGACAGAGACAGAGACGGAGACGGAGACGGAGACAGAGACACAGACAGAGACGTAAACAGAGACAGAGACAGAGACAGACGCGCATGAAACAACGACCGAGACAGAGGGGCAGGAGACACGGACGGAGACACAGATGGAGACAAGGACGGTGACAAAGACGGAGACAAAGATGGCGACACAGACGGAGACAAATACGGAGACAAACACGGAGGCAAAGACGGTGACAAAGACGGATACAAAGGTGGAGACACAGACGGAAACAAATACGGAGACAAAGACAGAGACAAAGACGGAGACAAAGACGAAGACAGAGACGGAGACAGAGACAGAGACAGAGACAGAGACTGAGACAGAGACAGAGATGGAGACAGAGACAGAGACAGAGGCAGAGACAGAGACGGAGACGGAGACTGAGACAGGGACAGAGACAGAGACGGAGACAGAGGCAGAGGCGGAGACAGAGAAGGGAAGAGAGACAGAGACAGAGAAAGGGACAGAGACAGAGACAGAGACAGAGACAGAGACAGTGGCAGCGACAGAGACAGAAACAGAGACAGAGACAGAGGCACAGACAGAGATACAGACAGAGACAAAGACAGAGGCGCATGAGACAAAGACAGAGCCACAGACAGAGACAGAAGCAGAGACAGAGACAGAGACAGAGACAGAGACAGAGACAGAGACAGAGACAGAGACAGAGACAGAGACAGAGACAGAGACAGAGACAGAGACAGGGACAGAGACAGAGACGGAGGCACAGACAGAGATACAGACAGAGACAAAGACAGAGGCGCATGAGACAAAGACAGAGCGACAGACAGAGACAGAAGCAGAGACAGAGACAGAGACAGAGACAGAGACAGAGACAGAGACAGAGACAGAGACAGAGACAGAGACAGAGACAGAGACAGAGACAGAGACAGAGACAGAGACAGAGACAGAGACAGAGACACAGACCGAGACAGAGACAGAGACAGAGACAGAGACAGAGACAGAGACAGAGATAGAGACAGAGGCAGAAATGTAGCCAATGACAGAGACAGAGGCAGAGACGGATACGGAGACAGAGACAGGGACAGGGACAGAGGCAGAGACAGAGACCGAGACAGAGACAGAGACAGAGAGAGAGATGGAGACAGAGACAGAGACAGAGACAGCGACAGAGACACAGACAGGGGCAGAGACGGAGACAGAGGCAGAGACACAGAGAGAGACAGAGACAGAGACAGAGACAGAGACAGGGACAGAGACAGAGACGGAGGCACAGACAGAGATACAGACAGAGACAAAGACAGAGGCGCATGAGACAAAGACAGAGCGACAGACAGAGACAGAAGCAGAGACAGAGACAGAGACAGAGACAGAGACAGAGACAGAGACAGAGACAGAGACAGAGACAGAGACAGAGACAGAGACACAGACCGAGACAGAGACAGAGACAGAGACAGAGACAGAGACAGAGACAGAGATAGAGACAGAGACACAGACCGAGACAGAGACAGAGACAGAGACAGAGACAGAGACAGAGGCAGAGACAGAGGCAGAAATGTAGCCAATGACAGAGACAGAGACAGAGACGGATACGGAGACAGAGACAGGGACAGAGACAGAGGCAGAGACAGAGACCGAGACAGAGACAGAGACAGAGACAGAGACTGAGACAGAGACAGAGACAGAGACAGAGACAGAGACAGAGACACAGACAGAGACAGAGACAGAGACAGAGACAGGAAAAGAGAGAAAGACAGAGACAGAGACAGAGACAGAGACAGAGACACAGACAGAGACAGAGACAGAGACAGAGACAGAGACCGAGACAGAGACAGAGATGGAGCCAATGA
The DNA here is from genome assembly GCA_945859595.2 of Megachile willughbiella. Classification (NCBI taxonomy): domain Eukaryota; kingdom Metazoa; phylum Arthropoda; class Insecta; order Hymenoptera; family Megachilidae; genus Megachile; species Megachile willughbiella. The sequence continues at coordinate 37,660 of CAMAOD020000038.1, read as the reverse complement.
CAGAGACAGAGACAGAGACAGAGACAGAGACAGAGACAGAGACAGAAACAGAGACAGAGACAGAGACAGAGACGGAGACAGAGACAGAGACAGAGATGGAGCCAATGACAGAGACAGAGACAGAGACACAGACAGAGACAGAGACAGAGACAGAGACCGAGACAGAGACAGAGATGGAGCCAATGACAGAGACAGAGACAGAGACAGAGACAGAGACAGAAACAGAGACAGAGACAGAGACAGAGACAGAGACAGAGACAGAGACAGAGACAGAGACAGAGACAGAGACAGAGACAGAGACAGAGACACAGACAGAGACAGAGACAGAGACAGAGACCGAGACAGAGACAGAGATGGAGCCAATGACAGAGACAGAGACAGAGACAGAGACAGAGACAGAGACAGAGACAGAGACAGAAACAGAGGCAGAGACAGAGACAGAGACAGAGACAGAGACAGAGGCAGAGACAGAGACAGAGATGGAGCCAATGACAGAGACAGAGACAGAGACGGAGACGGAGACAGAGACAGGGACAGAGACAGAGGCAGAGACAGAGACCGAGACAGAGACAGAGGCAGAGACAGAGACGGAGACAGAGACAGAGACAGAGACAGAGATGGAGACAGAGACAGAGACAGTGACAGCGACAGAGACACAGACAGCGGCAGAGACAAAGACAGAGGCAGAGACACAGAGAGAGACAGAGACAGAGACAGAGACTGAGACAGAGACAGAGACAGAGACAGAGACAGAGACAGAGACAGAGACAGAGACAGAGACAGAGACAGAGACAGAGACAGAGACAGAGACACAGACAGAGACAGAGACAGAGACAGAGACCGAGACAGAGACAGAGATGGAGCCAATGACAGAGACAGAGACAGAGACGGAGACGGAGACAGAGACAGGGACAGAGAGAGAGACAGAGACAGAGACAGAGACAGAGACAGAGACAGAGACAGAGACAGAGACAGAGACAGAGACAGAGACAGAGACAGAGGCAGAGACAGAGACAGGGACAGAGACAGAGACGGAGGCAGAGACAGAGACAGGGACAGAGACAGAGACAGCCACAGAGACAGAGACAGAGACAGAGAGAGAGACTGAGACAGAGACAGAGATGGAGACAGAGACAGAGGCAGAGACAGAGACTGAGACAGAGACAGAGACAGAGACAGAGACAGAGACAGAGACAGAGACAGAGACAGAGACAGAGGCAGAGACAGAGACGGAGGCAGAGACAGAGACAGGGACAGAGACAGAGACAGACACAGAGACAGAGACAGAGACAGAGAGAGAGACTGAGACAGAGACAGAGATGGAGACAGAGACAGAGGCAGAGACAGAGACAGAGAGAGAGACAGGGACAGAGACAGAGACAGAGACAGAGACAGAGACAGAGACAGAGACAGAGACAGAGACAGAGACAAAAACAGAGACAGTGACAGAGACAGAGACAGAGACAGAGACAAAGATGGAGCCAATGACAGAGACTGAGACAGAGACGGAGACGGAGACAGAGACAGGGACAGAGACAGAGACAGAGACAGAGGCAGAGGCAGAGACGGAGACAGAGACAGAGACAGAGACAGAGACAGAGACAGAGACAGAGACAGAGGCAGAGACAGAGACAGGGACAGAGACAGAGACGGAGGCAGAGACAGAGACAGGGACAGAGACAGAGACAGCCACAGAGACAGAGACAGAGACAGAGAGAGAGACTGAGACAGAGACAGCGATGGAGACAGAGACAGAGGCAGAGACAGAGACTGAGACAGAGACAGAGACAGAGACAGAGACAGAGACAGAGACAGAGACAGAGACAGAGACAGAGACAGAGACAGAGACAGAGACGGAGGCAGAGACAGAGACAGGGACAGAGACAGAGACAGACACAGAGACAGAGACAGAGACAGAGAGAGAGACTGAGACAGAGACAGAGATGGAGACAGAGACAGAGGCAGAGACAGAGACAGAGACAGAGACAGAGACAGAGATGGAGACAGAGACAGAGACAGAGACAGAGACAGCGACAGAGACAGAGACAGAGACAGAGACCGAGACAGAGACAGAGATGGAGCCAATGACAGAGACAGAGACAGAGACGGAGACGGAGACAGAGACAAGGACAGAGACAGAGACAGAGACAGAGACAGAGACAGAGACAGAGACAGAGACAGAGACAGAGGCAAAGGCAGAGACAGAGACAGAGGCAGAGACAGAGACGGAGACGGAGACTGAGACAGGGACAGAGACAGAGACGGAGACAGAGGCAGAGGCGGAGACAGAGAAGGGAAGAGAGACAGAGACAGAGAAAGGGACAGAGACAGAGACAGAGACAGAGACAGAGACAGTGGCAGCGACAGAGACAGAAACAGAGACAGAGACAGAGGCACAGACAGAGATACAGACAGAGACAAAGACAGAGGCGCATGAGACAAAGACAGAGCCACAGACAGAGACAGAAGCAGAGACGGAGACAGAGACAGAGACAGAGACAGAGACAGAGACAGAGACAGAGACAGAGACAGAGACAGAGACAGAGACACAGACCGAGACAGAGACAGAGACAGAGACAGAGACAGAGACAGAGACAGAGACAGAGGCAGAAATGTAGCCAATGACAGAGACAGAGACAGAGACGGATACGGAGACAGAGACAGGGACAGAGACAGAGGCAGAGACAGAGACCGAGACAGAGACAGAGACAGAGACAGAGACAGAGATGGAGACAGAGACAGAGACAGAGACAGAGACAGCGACAGAGACAGAGACAGAGACAGAGACCGAGACAGAGACAGAGATGGAGCCAATGACAGAGACAGAGACAGAGACGGAGACGGAGACAGAGACAAGGACAGAGACAGAGACAGAGACAGAGACAGAGACAGAGACAGAGACAGAGACAGAGACAGAGGCAAAGGCAGAGACAGAGACAGAGACAGAGACAGAGACAGAGACAGAGACAGAGACAGAGACAGAAACAGAGACAGAGACAGAGACAGAGACAGAGACAGAGACAGAGGCAGAGACAGAGACAGAGATGGAGCCAATGACAGAGACAGAGACAGAGACGGAGACGGAGACAGAGACAGGGACAGAGACAGAGGCAGAGACAGAGACCGAGACAGAGACAGAGACAGAGACAGAGACGGAGACAGAGACAGAGACAGAGACAGAGACAGAGACAGAGATAGAGCCAATGAGAGAGACAGAGACAGAGACTGAGACAGAGACAAAGATGGAGCCAATGACAGAGACTGAGACAGAGGCGGAGACGGAGACAGAGACAGGGACAGAAACAGAGGCAGAGACAGAGACAGAGACAGAGACAGAGACAGAGACGGAGACGGAGACGGAGACAGAGACACAGACAGAGACGTAGACAGAGACAGAGACAGAGACAGACGCGCATGAAACAACGACCGAGACAGAGGGGCAGGAGACACGGACGGAGACACAGATGGAGACAAGGACGGTGACAAAGACGGAGACAAAGACGGAGACAAAGACGGAGACAAATATGGAGACACAGACGGAGACAAATACGGAGACAAAGACGGTGACAAAGACGGAGGCAATGACGGAGACGAAGAGGAAGACAACGACGGAGACAAAGACGGAGACAAAGGCGGAGACGAAGATGGAGACACAGACGGAGACAAATACGGAGACAAAGACCGAGGCAAAGACGGAGACAAATACGGAGACAAAGATGGAGACACAGACGGAGACAGAGACAGAGACAGAGACAGAGACAGAGACAAAGGCAGAGACCGATACAGAGGCAGAGACACACACAGAGACAGAGACAGGGACAGAGACAGAGGCAGAGACAGAGACAGGGACAGAGACAGAGACGGAGGCACAGACAGAGATACAGACAGAGACAAAGACAGAGGCGCATGAGACAAAGACAGAGCCACAGACAGAGACAGAAGCAGAGACAGAGACAGAGACAGAGACAGAGACAGAGACGGAGACGGAGACGGAGACAGAGACACAGACAGAGACGTAAACAGAGACAGAGACAGAGACAGACGCGCATGAAACAACGACCGAGACAGAGGGGCAGGAGACACGGACGGAGACACAGATGGAGACAAGGACGGTGACAAAGACGGAGACAAAGATGGCGACACAGACGGAGACAAATACGGAGACAAACACGGAGGCAAAGACGGTGACAAAGACGGATACAAAGGTGGAGACACAGACGGAAACAAATACGGAGACAAAGACAGAGACAAAGACGGAGACAAAGACGAAGACAGAGACGGAGACAGAGACAGAGACAGAGACAGAGACTGAGACAGAGACAGAGATGGAGACAGAGACAGAGACAGAGGCAGAGACAGAGACGGAGACGGAGACTGAGACAGGGACAGAGACAGAGACGGAGACAGAGGCAGAGGCGGAGACAGAGAAGGGAAGAGAGACAGAGACAGAGAAAGGGACAGAGACAGAGACAGAGACAGAGACAGAGACAGTGGCAGCGACAGAGACAGAAACAGAGACAGAGACAGAGGCACAGACAGAGATACAGACAGAGACAAAGACAGAGGCGCATGAGACAAAGACAGAGCCACAGACAGAGACAGAAGCAGAGACAGAGACAGAGACAGAGACAGAGACAGAGACAGAGACAGAGACAGAGACAGAGACAGAGACAGAGACAGAGACAGAGACAGAGACAGGGACAGAGACAGAGACGGAGGCACAGACAGAGATACAGACAGAGACAAAGACAGAGGCGCATGAGACAAAGACAGAGCGACAGACAGAGACAGAAGCAGAGACAGAGACAGAGACAGAGACAGAGACAGAGACAGAGACAGAGACAGAGACAGAGACAGAGACAGAGACAGAGACAGAGACAGAGACAGAGACAGAGACAGAGACAGAGACACAGACCGAGACAGAGACAGAGACAGAGACAGAGACAGAGACAGAGACAGAGATAGAGACAGAGGCAGAAATGTAGCCAATGACAGAGACAGAGGCAGAGACGGATACGGAGACAGAGACAGGGACAGGGACAGAGGCAGAGACAGAGACCGAGACAGAGACAGAGACAGAGAGAGAGATGGAGACAGAGACAGAGACAGAGACAGCGACAGAGACACAGACAGGGGCAGAGACGGAGACAGAGGCAGAGACACAGAGAGAGACAGAGACAGAGACAGAGACAGAGACAGGGACAGAGACAGAGACGGAGGCACAGACAGAGATACAGACAGAGACAAAGACAGAGGCGCATGAGACAAAGACAGAGCGACAGACAGAGACAGAAGCAGAGACAGAGACAGAGACAGAGACAGAGACAGAGACAGAGACAGAGACAGAGACAGAGACAGAGACAGAGACAGAGACACAGACCGAGACAGAGACAGAGACAGAGACAGAGACAGAGACAGAGACAGAGATAGAGACAGAGGCAGAAATGTAGCCAATAACAGAGACAGAGGCAGTGACGGATACGGAGACAGAGACAGGGACAGGGACAGAGGCAGAGACAGAGACCGAGACAGAGACAGAGACAGAGAGAGAGATGGAGACAGAGACAGAGACAGAGACAGCGACAGAGACACAGACAGCGGCAGAGACGGAGACAGAGGCAGAGACACAGAGAGAGACAGAGACAGAGACAGAGACAGAGACTGAGACAGAGACAGAGACAGAGACAGAGACAGAGACAGAGACAGAGACAGAGACAGAGACAGAGACAGAGACAGAGACAGAGACAGAGACAGAGACAGAGACAGAGACAGAGACAGAGACAGAGACAGAGACAGAGACAGAGACAGAGACAGAGACAGAGACAGAGACAGAGACAGAGACAGAGACAGAGACGGAGACGGAGACAGAGACAGAGACGGGGACAGAGACAGAGACAGAGACAGAGACAGAGACAGGAAAAGAGAGAAAGACAGAGACAGAGACAGAGACAGAGACAGAGACAGAGACGCAGACAGAGACAGAGACAGAGACAGAGACAGAGACCGAGACAGAGACAGAGATGGAGCCAATGACAGAGACAGAGACAGAGACAGAGACAGAGACAGGAAAAGAGAGAAAGACAGAGACAGAGACAGAGACAGAGACAGAGACAGAGACACAGACAGAGACAGAGACGTAGACAGAGACAGAGACAGAGACAGACGCGCATGAAACAACGACCGAGACAGAGGGGCAGGAGACACGGACGGAGACACAGACGGAGACAAGGACGGTGACAAAGACGGAGACAAAGACGGATACAAAGACAGAGACAGAGACAGAGACAGAGACAGAGACAGAGACTGAGACAGAGACAGAGACGGAGCCAATGATAGAGACAGAGACAGAGACGGAGACGGAGACAGAGACAGAGACAGCGATAGAGACAGAGACAGAGACAGAGACAGACACAGAGACAGAGACAGAGGCAGAGACAGAGACAGGGACAGAGACAGAGACAGAGACAGGGACAGGGACAGAGACAGAGACAGATGCAGAACCAGAGACAGAGACAGAGACACAGACAGAGACAGAGACAGAGACAGAGACAGACGCGCATGAAACAACGACCGAGACAGAGGGGCAGGAGACACGGACGGAGACACAGACGGAGACAAGGACGGTGACAAAGACGGAGACAAAGACGGAGACAAAGACGGAGACAAATATGGAGACACAGACGGAGACAAATACGGAGACAAAGACGGTGACAAAGACGGAGGCAATGACGGAGACGAAGAGGAAGACGACGACGGAGACAAAGACGGAGACAAAGGCGGAGACGAAGATGGAGACACAGACGGAGACAAATACGGAGACAAAGACCGAGGCAAAGACGGAGACAAATACGGAGACAAAGATGGAGACACAGACGGAGACAAATACGGAGACATAGACGGAGGCAAAGACGGAGACAAGGACGGTGACAAAGACGGAGACAAAGACGGAGACAAATATGGAGACACAGACGGAGACAAATACAGAGACAAAGACGGTGACAAAGACGGAGACAAGGACGGTGACAAAGACGGAGACAAAGACGGAGACAAAGACGGAGGCAATGACGGAGACGAAGAGGAAGACGAGGACGGAGACAAAGACAGAGACAAAGGCGGAGACAAAGACGGATACAAAGACAGAGACAGAGACAGAGACAGAGGTAGAGACAGAGGCAGAGACAGAGGCAGAGACAGAGACAGAGACAGTGACAAAGACAGAGGCGCATGAGACAAAGACAGAGCCACAGACAGAGACGGAGACAAAGGCAGAGACAGAGGCGCATGAGACAAAGACAGAGCCACAGACAGAGACAGAGACAGAGACAGAGACAGAGACAGAGACAGAGACAGAGACAGAGACAGAGACAGAGACAGAGACAGAGACAGAGACAAAGGCAGAGACCGATGCAGAGGCAGAGACACAGACAGAGGCAGAGACAGAGACAGACGCGCATGAGACAACGACCGAGACGGAGGGGCAGGAGACACGGACGGAGACACAGACGGAGACAAGGACGCAGACAAAGACGGACACAAAGACGGAGACAGAGACCGAGACAGAGACAGAGATGGAGACAGAGACTGAGACAGAGACAGAGATGGAGACAGAGACAGAGACAGAGGCAGAGACAGAGACGGAGACGGAGACTGAGACAGGGACAGAGACAGAGACGGAGACAGAGACAGAGACAGAGACAGAGACAGAGACAGAGATAGAGCCAATGACAGAGACAGAGACAGAGACAGAGACAGAGACTGAGACAGAGACAAAGATGGAGCCAATGACAGAGACTGAGACAGAGGCAGAGACGGAGACGGAGACGGAGACAGAGACACAGACAGAGACGTAGACAGAGACAGAGACAGAGACAGACGCGCATGAAACAACGACCGAGACAGAGGGGCAGGAGACACGGACGGAGACACAGACGGAGACAAGGACGGTGACAAAGACGGAGACAAAGACGGAGACAAAGACGGAGACAAATATGGAGACACAGACGGAGACAAATACGGAGACAAAGACGGTGACAAAGACGGAGGCAATGACGGAGACGAAGAGGAAGACAACGACGGAGACAAAGACGGAGACAAAGGCGGAGACGAAGATGGAGACACAGACGGAGACAAATACGGAGACAAAGACCGAGGCAAAGACGCAGACAAATACGGAGACAAAGATGGAGACACAGACGGAGACAGAGACAGAGACAGAGACAGAGACAGAGACAAAGGCAGAGACCGATACAGAGGCAGAGACACACACAGAGACAGAGACAGGGACAGAGACAGAGGCAGAGACAGAGACAGGGACAGAGACAGAGACGGAGGCACAGACAGAGATACAGACAGAGACAAAGACAGAGGCGCATGAGACAAAGACAGAGCCACAGACAGAGACAGAAGCAGAGACAGAGACAGAGACAGAGACAGAGACAGAGACAGAGACAGAGACAGAGACAGAGACAGAGACAGAGACAGAGACAGAGACAGAGACAGAGACACAGACCGAGACAGAGACAGAGACAGAGACAGAGACAGAGACAGAGGCAGAAATGTAGCCAATGACAGAGACAGAGACAGAGACGGATACGGATACAGAGACAGGGACAGAGACAGAGACAGAGACAGAGACAGAGACAGAGACAGAGACAGAGACAGAGACAGAGACAGAGACAAAGATGGAGACAGAGACAGAGACAGAGACAGCGACAGAGACACAGACAGCGGCAGAGACGGAGACAGAGGCAGAGACACAGAGAGAGACAGAGACAGAGACAGAGACTGAGACAGAGACAGAGACAGAGACAGAGACAGAGACAGAGACAGAGACACAGACAGAGACAGAGACAGAGACAGAGACAGAGACAGAGACAGGAAAAGAGAGAAAGACAGAGACAGAGACAGAGACAGAGACAGAGACAGAGACAGAGACAGAGACAGAGACAGAGACAGAGACAGAGACAGAGACACAGACAGAGACAGAGACAGAGACAGAGACCGAGACAGAGACAGAGATGGAGCCAATGACAGAGACAGAGACAGGGACAGAGACAGAGACAGAGGCAGAGACAGAGACAGAGACAGGGACAGAGACAGAGACGGAGGCAGAGACAGAGACAGGGACAGAGACAGAGACAGACACAGAGACAGAGACAGAGACAGAGACAGAGACACAGACAGAGACAGAGACAGAGACAGAGACCGAGACAGAGACAGAGATGGAGCCAATGACAGAGACAGAGACAGAGACGGAGACGGAGACAGAGACAGGGACAGAGACAGAGACAGAGACAGAGGCAGAAATGTAGCCAATGACAGAGACAGAGACAGAGACGGATACGGAGACAGAGACAGGGACAGAGACAGAGACAGACACAGAGACAGAGACAGAGACAGAGATGGAGACAGAGACAGAGACAGAGACAGCGACAGAGACACAGACAGCGGCAGAGACGGAGACAGAGGCAGAGACACAGAGAGAGACAGAGACAGAGACAGAGACTGAGACAGAGACAGAGACAGAGACAGAGACAGAGACAGAGACACAGACAGAGACAGAGACAGAGACAGAGACAGGAAAAGAGAGAAAGACAGAGACAGAGACAGAGACAGAGACAGAGACAGAGACAGAGACACAGACAGAGACAGAGACAGAGACAGAGACCGAGACAGAGACAGAGATGGAGCCAATGACAGAGACAGAGACAGAGACAGAGACAGAGACAGAAACAGAGACAGAGACAGAGACAGAGACAGAGACAGAGACAGAGACAGAGACAGAGACAGAGACAGAGATGGAGCCAATGACAGAGACAGAGACAGAGACACAGACAGAGACAGAGACAGAGACAGAGACCGAGACAGAGACAGAGATGGAGCCAATGACAGAGACAGAGACAGAGACAGAGACAGAGACAGAAACAGAGACAGAGACAGAGACAGAGACAGAGACAGAGACAGAGACAGAGACAGAGACAGAGACAGAGATGGAGCCAATGACAGAGACAGAGACAGAGACAGAGACAGAGACACAGACAGAGACAGAGACAGAGACAGAGACCGAGACAGAGACAGAGATGGAGCCAATGACAGAGACAGAGACAGAGACAGAGACAGAGACAGAGACAGAGACAGAGACAGAGACAGAGACAGAGACAGAGACAGAGACAGAGACAGAGACAGAGACTGAAACAGAGGCAGAGACAGAGACAGAGACAGAGACAGAGACAGAGACAGAGACAGAGACAGAGATGGAGCCAATGACAGAGACAGAGACAGAGACGGAGACGGAGACAGAGACAGGGACAGAGACAGAGGCAGAGACAGAGACCGAGACAGAGACAGAGGCAGAGACAGAGACCGAGACAGAGACAGAGACAGAGACAGAGATGGAGACAGAGACAGAGACAGAGACAGAGACAGCGACAGAGACACAGACAGCGGCAGAGACAAAGACAGAGGCAGAGACACAGAGAGAGACAGAGACAGAGACAGAGACTGAGACAGAGACAGAGACAGAGACAGAGACAGAGACAGAGACAGAGACAGAGACAGAGACAGGGACAGAGACAGAGACAGAGACAGAGACAGAGACAGAGACAGAGACACAGACAGAGACAGAGACAGAGACAGAGACCGAGACAGAGACAGAGATGGAGCCAATGACAGAGACAGAGACAGAGACGGAGACGGAGACAGAGACAGGGACAGAGACAGAGACAGAGACAGAGACAGAGACAGAGACAGAGACAGAGACAGAGACAGGGACAGAGACAGAGACAGAGACAGAGACAGAGACAGAGACAGAGACAGAGACAGAGACAGAGACAGAGACAGACACAGAGACAGAGACAGAGACAGAGAGAGAGACTGAGACAGAGACAGAGGCAGAGACAGAGACAGAGGCAGAGACAGAGACTGAGACAGAGACAGAGACAGAGACAGAGACAGAGACAGAGACAGAGACAGAGACAGAGACAGAGACAGAGACAGAGACAGAGACAGAGACAGAGACAGAGACACAGACAGAGACAGAGACAGAGACAGAGACAGAGACAGAGATGGAGCCAATGACAGAGACAGAGACAGAGACAGAGACAGAGACAGAGACAGAGACAGAGACAGAGACAGAGACAGAGACAGAGACAGAGACAGAGACAGAGACACAGACAGAGACAGAGACAGAGACAGAGACCGAGACAGAGACAGAGATGGAGCCAATGACAGAGACAGAGACAGAGACGGAGACGGAGACAGAGACAGGGACAGAGACAGAGACAGAGACAGAGGCAGAAATGTAGCCAATGACAGAGACAGAGACAGAGACGGACACGGAGACAGAGACAGGGACAGAGACAGAGACAGAGACAGAGACAGAGACAGAGACAGAGACAGAGACAGAGACAGAGATGGAGACAGAGACAGAGACAGAGACAGCGACAGAGACACAGACAGCGGCAGAGACGGAGACAGAGGCAGAGACACAGAGAGAGACAGAGACAGAGACAGAGACTGAGACAGAGACAGAGACAGAGACAGAGACAGAGACAGAGACAGAGACACAGACAGAGACAGAGACAGAGACAGAGACAGGAAAAGAGAGAAAGACAGAGACAGAGACAGAGACAGAGACAGAGACACAGACAGAGACAGAGACAGAGACAGAGACCGAGACAGAGACAGAGATGGAGCCAATGACAGAGACAGGGACAGAGACAGAGACAGAGACAGAAACAGAGACAGAGACAGAGACAGAGACAGAGACAGAGACAGAGACAGAGATGGAGCCAATGACAGAGACAGAGACAGCGACACAGACAGAGACAGAGACAGAGACAGAGACAGAGACAGAGACCGAGACAGAGACAGAGATGGAGCCAATGACAGAGACAGAGACAGAGACAGAGACAGAGACAGAGACAGAGACAGAGACAGAGACAGAGACAGAGACAGAGACGGAGACGGAGACAGAGACAGGGACAGAGACAGAGGCAGAGGCAGAGACAGAGACAGGGACAGAGACAGAGACGGAGGCAGAGACAGGGACAGAGACAGAGACAGACGCGCATGAAACAACGACCGAGACAGAGGGGCAGGAGACACGGACGGAGACACAGACGGAGACAAGGACGGTGACAAAGACGGAGACAAAGACGGAGACAAAGAAGGAGACAAATATGGAGACACAGACGGAGACAAATACGGAGACAAAGACGGTGACAAAGACGGAGGCAATGACGGAGACGAAGAGGAAGACAACGACGGAGACAAAGACGGAGACAAAGGCGGAGACGAAGATGGAGACACAGACGGAGACAAATACGGAGACAAAGACCGAGGCAAAGACGGAGACAAATACGGAGACAAAGATGGAGACACAGACGGAGACAGAGACAGAGACAGAGACAGAGACAGAGACAAAGGCAGAGACCGATACAGAGGCAGAGACACACACAGAGACAGAGACAGGGACAGAGACAGAGGCAGAGACAGAGACAGGGACAGAGACAGAGACGGAGGCACAGACAGAGATACAGACAGAGACAAAGACAGAGGCGCATGAGACAAAGACAGAGCCACAGACAGAGACAGAAGCAGAGACAGAGACAGAGACAGAGACAGAGACAGAGACAGAGACAGAGACAGAGACAGAGACGGAGACAGAGACAGAGACAGAGACAGAGACAGAGACAGAGACAGAGACAGAGACACAGACCGAGACAGAGACAGAGACAGAGACAGAGACAGAGACAGAGGCAGAAATGTAGCCAATGACAGAGACAGAGACAGAGACGGATACGGAGACAGAGACAGGGACAGAGACAGAGACAGAGACAGAGACAGAGACAGAGACAGAGACAGAGACAGAGACAGAGATGGAGACAGAGACAGAGACAGAGACAGCGACAGAGACACAGACAGCGGCAGAGACGGAGACAGAGGCAGAGACACAGAGAGAGACAGAGACAGAGACAGAGACTGAGACAGAGACAGAGACAGAGACAGAGACAGAGACAGAGACACAGACAGAGACAGAGACAGAGACAGAGACAGGAAAAGAGAGAAAGACAGAGACAGAGACAGAGACAGAGACAGAGACACAGACAGAGACAGAGACAGAGACAGAGACCGAGACAGAGACAGAGATGGAGCCAATGACAGAGACAGAGACAGAGACAGAGACAGAGACAGAAACAGAGACAGAGACAGAGACAGAGACAGAGACAGAAACAGAGACAGAGACAGAGACAGAGACAGAGACAGAGACAGAGACAGAGACAGAGACAGAGATGGAGCCAATGACAGAGACAGAGACAGAGACAGAGACAGAGACACAGACAGAGACAGAGACAGAGACAGAGACCGAGACAGAGACAGAGATGGAGCCAGTGACAGAGACAGAGACAGAGACAGAGACAGAGACAGAGACAGAGACAGAAACAGAGGCAGGGACAGAGACAGAGACAGAGACAGAGACAGAGACAGAGACAGAGACAGAGACAGAGATGGAGCCAATGACAGAGACAGAGACAGAGACGGAGACGGAGACAGAGACAGGGACAGAGACAGAGGCAGAGACAGAGACCGAGACAGAGACAGAGGCAGAGACAGAGACCGAGACAGAGACAGAGACAGAGACAGAGATGGAGACAGAGACAGAGACAGAGACAGAGACAGCGACAGAGACACAGACAGCGGCAGAGACAAAGACAGAGGCAGAGACACAGAGAGAGACAGAGACAGAGACAGAGACTGAGACAGAGACAGAGACAGAGACAGAGACAGAGACAGAGACAGAGACAGAGACAGAGACAGAGACAGAGACAGAGACAGAGACAGAGACAGAGACAGAGACAGAGACAGAGACACAGACAGAGACAGAGACAGAGACAGAGACCGAGACAGAGACAGAGATGGAGCCAATGACAGAGACAGAGACAGAGACGGAGACGGAGACAGAGACAGGGACAGAGACAGAGGCAGAGACAGAGACAGAGACAGAGACAGAGACAGAGACAGAGACAGGGGCAGAGACAGAGACAGGGACAGAGACAGAGACGGAGGCAGAGACAGAGACAGGGACAGAGACAGAGACAGACACAGAGACAGAGACAGAGACAGAGATAGAGACTGAGACAGAGACAGAGATGGAGACAGAGACAGAGGCAGAGACAGAGACTGAGACAGAGACAGAGACAGAGACAGAGACAGAGACAGAGACAGGGACAGAGACAGAGACGGAGGCAGAGACAGAGACAGGGACAGAGACAGAGACAGACACAGAGACAGAGACAGAGACAGAGATAGAGACTGAGACAGAGACAGAGATGGAGACAGAGACAGAGGCAGAGACAGAGACTGAGACAGAGACAGAGACAGAGACAGAGACAGAGACAGAGACAGAGACAGAGACAGAGACAGAGACAGAGACAGAGACAGAGACAGAGACAGAGACAGAGACAGAGACAGAGACAGAGACAGAGACAGAGACACAGACAGAGACAGAGACAGAGACAGAGACAGAGACAGAGACAGAGACAGAGACACAGACAGAGACAGAGACAGAGACAGAGACAGGAAAAGAGAGAAAGACAGAGACAGAGACAGAGACAGAGACAGAGACACAGACAGAGACAGAGACAGAGACAGAGACCGAGACAGAGACAGAGATGGAGCCAATGACAGAGACAGGGACAGAGACAGAGACAGAGACAGAAACAGAGACAGAGACAGAGACAGAGACAGAGACAGAGACAGAGACAGAGACAGAGATGGAGCCAATGACAGAGACAGAGACAGAGACACAGAGAGAGACAGAGACAGAGACAGAGACCGAGACAGAGACAGAGATGGAGCCAATGACAGAGACAGAGACAGAGACAGAGACAGAGACAGAAACAGAGACAGAGACAGAGACAGAGACAGAGACAGAGTCAGAGACAGAGACAGAGACAGAGACAGAGATGGAGCCAATGACAGAGACAGAGACAGAGACAGAGACAGAGACACAGACAGAGACAGAGACAGAGACAGAGACCGAGACAGAGACAGAGATGGAGCCAATGACAGAGACAGAGACAGAGACAGAGACAGAGACAGAGACAGAGACAGAGACAGAGACAGAGACAGAGACGGAGACGGAGACAGAGACAGGGACAGAGACAGAGGCAGAGGCAGAGACAGAGACAGGGACAGAGACAGAGACGGAGGCAGAGACAGGGACAGAGACAGAGACAGACACAGAGACAGAGACAGAGACAGAGAGAGAGACTGAGACAGAGACAGAGATGGAGACAGAGACAGAGGCAGAGACAGGGACTGAGACAGAGACAGAGACAGAGACAGAGACAGAGACAGAGACAGAGACAGAGACAGAGACAGAGACAGAGACAGAGACACAGACAGAGACAGAGACAGAGACAGAGATCGAGACAGAGACAGAGATGGAGCCAATGACAGAGACAGAGACAGAGACGGAGACGGAGACAGAGACAGGGACAGAGACAGAGACAGAGACAGAGACAGAGACAGAGACAGAGACAGAGACAGAGGCAGTGACAGAGACAGGGACAGAGACAGAGACGGAGGCAGAGACAGAGACAGGGACAGAGACAGAGACAGACACAGAGACAGAGACAGAGACAGAGAGAGAGACTGAGGCAGAGACAGAGATGGAGATAGAGACAGAGGCAGAGACAGAGACAGAGAGAGAGAGACAGGGACAGAGACAGAGACAGAGACAGAGACAGAGCCAGAGACAGAGACAGAGACAGAGACAGAGACAGAGACAGAGACAGAGACAAAAACAGAGACAGTGACAGAGACAGAGACAGAGACAGAGACAAAGATGGAGCCAATGACAGAGACTGAGACAGAGACGGAGACGGAGACAGAGACAGGGACAGAGACAGAGACAGAGACAGAGGCAGAGGCAGAGACGGAGACAGAGACAGAGGCAGAGGCGGAGACAGAGACGGGAACAGAGACAGAGACGGAGATAGGGACAGAGACAGAGACAGAGACAGAGACAGGGACAGGGACAGAGGCAGTGACTGAGACAGGGACAGGGACAGAGACCGATACAGAGGCAGAGGCAGAGACAGAGACATAGACAC
Organism: Megachile willughbiella; assembly: GCA_945859595.2. Classification (NCBI taxonomy): domain Eukaryota; kingdom Metazoa; phylum Arthropoda; class Insecta; order Hymenoptera; family Megachilidae; genus Megachile; species Megachile willughbiella. The sequence goes on along the minus strand of CAMAOD020000038.1, from coordinate 21,542 downwards.
AGACAGAGCCAGAGACAGAGGCGCATGAGACAAAGACGGAGACAGAGGGGCAGGCGACATGGGCGGAGACAAAGATGGAGACAAAGGCGGAGACAAAGATGGCGACACAGACGGAGACAAATACGGAGACAAACACGGAGGCAAAGACGGTGACAAAGACGGAGACAAAGGTGGAGACACAGACGGAAACAAATACGGAGACAAAGACAGAGACAAAGACGGAGACAAAGACGAAGACAGAGACGGAGACAGAGACAGAGACAGAGACAGAGACAGAGACAGAGACTGAGACAGAGACAGAGATGGAGACAGAGACAGAGACAGAGGCAGAGACAGAGACGGATACGGAGACTGAGACAGGGACAGAGACAGAGACGGAGACAGAGGCAGAGGCGGAGACAGAGAAGGGAAGAGAGACAGAGACAGAGAAAGGGACAGAGACAGAGACAGAGACAGAGACAGAGACAGTGGCAGCGACAGAGACAGAAACAGAGACAGAGACAGAGGCACAGACAGAGATACAGACAGAGACAAAGACAGAGGCGCATGAGACAAAGACAGAGCCACAGACAGAGACAGAAGCAGAGACAGAGACAGAGACAGAGACAGAGACAGAGACAGAGACAGAGACAGAGACAGAGACAGAGACAGAGACAGAGACAGAGACAGAGACACAGACCGAGACAGAGACAGAGACAGAGACAGAGCCACAGACAGAGACAGAGACAGAGACAGAGACAGAGACAGAGACAGAGACAGAGACAGAGACAGAGACAGAGACAGAGACAGAGACAAAGGCAGAGACCGATGCAGAGGCAGAGACACAGACAGAGACAGAGACAGAGACAGAGACAGAGACAGAGACAGAGACAGAGACAGAGACAGAGACAGAGACCGAGACAGAGACAGAGATGGAGCCAATGACAGAGACAGAGACAGAGACGGAGACGGAGACAGAGACAGGGACAGAGACAGAGGCAGAGACAGAGACAGAGACAGAGACAGAGACAGAGACAGAGACAGGGGCAGAGACAGAGACAGGGACAGAGACAGAGACGGAGGCAGAGACAGAGACAGGGACAGAGACAGAGACAGACACAGAGACAGAGACAGAGACAGAGATAGAGACTGAGACAGAGACAGAGATGGAGACAGAGACAGAGGCAGAGACAGAGACTGAGACAGAGACAGAGACAGAGACAGAGACAGAGACAGAGACAGAGACAGAGACAGAGACAGAGACAGAGACAGAGACAGAGACAGAGACAGAGACAGAGACAGAGACAGAGACAGAGACAGAGACAGAGACAGAGACACAGACAGAGACAGAGACAGAGACAGAGACAGAGACAGAGACAGAGACAGAGACACAGACAGAGACAGAGACAGAGACAGAGACAGGAAAAGAGAGAAAGACAGAGACAGAGACAGAGACAGAGACAGAGACACAGACAGAGACAGAGACAGAGACAGAGACCGAGACAGAGACAGAGATGGAGCCAATGACAGAGACAGGGACAGAGACAGAGACAGAGACAGAAACAGAGACAGAGACAGAGACAGAGACAGAGACAGAGACAGAGACAGAGACAGAGATGGAGCCAATGACAGAGACAGAGACAGAGACACAGAGAGAGACAGAGACAGAGACAGAGACCGAGACAGAGACAGAGATGGAGCCAATGACAGAGACAGAGACAGAGACAGAGACAGAGACAGAAACAGAGACAGAGACAGAGACAGAGACAGAGACAGAGTCAGAGACAGAGACAGAGACAGAGACAGAGATGGAGCCAATGACAGAGACAGAGACAGAGACAGAGACAGAGACACAGACAGAGACAGAGACAGAGACAGAGACCGAGACAGAGACAGAGATGGAGCCAATGACAGAGACAGAGACAGAGACAGAGACAGAGACAGAGACAGAGACAGAGACAGAGACAGAGACAGAGACAGAGACGGAGACGGAGACAGAGACAGGGACAGAGACAGAGGCAGAGGCAGAGACAGAGACAGGGACAGAGACAGAGACGGAGGCAGAGACAGGGACAGAGACAGAGACAGACACAGAGACAGAGACAGAGACAGAGAGAGAGACTGAGACAGAGACAGAGATGGAGACAGAGACAGAGGCAGAGACAGGGACTGAGACAGAGACAGAGACAGAGACAGAGACAGAGACAGAGACAGAGACAGAGACAGAGACAGAGACAGAGACAGAGACACAGACAGAGACAGAGACAGAGACAGAGATCGAGACAGAGACAGAGATGGAGCCAATGACAGAGACAGAGACAGAGACGGAGACGGAGACAGAGACAGGGACAGAGACAGAGACAGAGACAGAGACAGAGACAGAGACAGAGACAGAGACAGAGGCAGTGACAGAGACAGGGACAGAGACAGAGACGGAGGCAGAGACAGAGACAGGGACAGAGACAGAGACAGACACAGAGACAGAGACAGAGACAGAGAGAGAGACTGAGGCAGAGACAGAGATGGAGATAGAGACAGAGGCAGAGACAGAGACAGAGAGAGAGAGACAGGGACAGAGACAGAGACAGAGACAGAGACAGAGCCAGAGACAGAGACAGAGACAGAGACAGAGACAGAGACAGAGACAGAGACAAAAACAGAGACAGTGACAGAGACAGAGACAGAGACAGAGACAAAGATGGAGCCAATGACAGAGACTGAGACAGAGACGGAGACGGAGACAGAGACAGGGACAGAGACAGAGACAGAGACAGAGGCAGAGGCAGAGACGGAGACAGAGACAGAGGCAGAGGCGGAGACAGAGACGGGAACAGAGACAGAGACGGAGATAGGGACAGAGACAGAGACAGAGACAGAGACAGGGACAGGGACAGAGGCAGTGACTGAGACAGGGACAGGGACAGAGACCGATACAGAGGCAGAGGCAGAGACAGAGACATAGACACAGACAGAGCCAGAGACAGAGGCGCATGAGACAAAGACGGAGACAGAGGGGCAGGCGACATGGGCGGAGACAAAGATGGAGACAAAGGCGGAGACAAAGATGGCGACACAGACGGAGACAAATACGGAGACAAACACGGAGGCAAAGACGGTGACAAAGACGGAGACAAAGGTGGAGACACAGACGGAAACAAATACGGAGACAAAGACAGAGACAAAGACGGAGACAAAGACGAAGACAGAGACGGAGACAGAGACAGAGACAGAGACAGAGACAGAGACAGAGACTGAGACAGAGACAGAGATGGAGACAGAGACAGAGACAGAGGCAGAGACAGAGACGGATACGGAGACTGAGACAGGGACAGAGACAGAGACGGAGACAGAGGCAGAGGCGGAGACAGAGAAGGGAAGAGAGACAGAGACAGAGAAAGGGACAGAGACAGAGACAGAGACAGAGACAGAGACAGTGGCAGCGACAGAGACAGAAACAGAGACAGAGACAGAGGCACAGACAGAGATACAGACAGAGACAAAGACAGAGGCGCATGAGACAAAGACAGAGCCACAGACAGAGACAGAAGCAGAGACAGAGACAGAGACAGAGACAGAGACAGAGACAGAGACAGAGACAGAGACAGAGACAGAGACAGAGACAGAGACAGAGACAGAGACACAGACCGAGACAGAGACAGAGACAGAGACAGAGCCACAGACAGAGACAGAGACAGAGACAGAGACAGAGACAGAGACAGAGACAGAGACAGAGACAGAGACAGAGACAGAGACAAAGGCAGAGACCGATGCAGAGGCAGAGACACAGACAGAGACAGAGACAGAGACAGACGCGCATGTGACAACGACCGAGACGGAGGGGCAGGAGACACGGACGGAGACACAGACGGAGACAAGGACGCAGACAAAGACGGACACAAAGACGGAGACAGAGACCGAGACAGAGACAGAGACAGGGGCAGAGACTGAGACAGAGACAGAGATGGAGACAGAGACAGAGACAGAGGCAGAGACAGAGACGGAGAGGGAGACTGAGACAGGGACAGAGACAGAGACGGAGACAGAGACAGAGACTGAGACAGAGACAAAGATGGAGACAGAGACAGAGACAGAGACAGAGACACAGACCGAGACAGAGACAGAGACAGAGACAGAGCCACAGACAGAGACAGAGACAGAGACAGAGGCAGAGACAGAGACAGGGACAGAGACAGAGACGGAGGCAGAGACAGAGACAGGGACAGAGACAGAGACAGAGACAGAGACAGAGACAGAGACAGAGACAGAGACAGAGACAGAGACAGAGACAGAGACACAGACAGAGACAGAGACAGAGACAGAGACAGAGACAGAGACAGAGACAGAGACACAGACAGAGACAGAGACAGAGACAGAGACAGGAAAAGAGAGAAAGACAGAGACAGAGACAGAGACAGAGACAGAGACACAGACAGAGACAGAGACAGAGACAGAGACCGAGACAGAGACAGAGATGGAGCCAATGACAGAGACAGGGACAGAGACAGAGACAGAGACAGAAACAGAGACAGAGACAGAGACAGAGACAGAGACAGAGACAGAGACAGAGACAGAGATGGAGCCAATGACAGAGACAGAGACAGAGACACAGAGAGAGACAGAGACAGAGACAGAGACCGAGACAGAGACAGAGATGGAGCCAATGACAGAGACAGAGACAGAGACAGAGACAGAGACAGAAACAGAGACAGAGACAGAGACAGAGACAGAGACAGAGTCAGAGACAGAGACAGAGACAGAGACAGAGATGGAGCCAATGACAGAGACAGAGACAGAGACAGAGACAGAGACACAGACAGAGACAGAGACAGAGACAGAGACCGAGACAGAGACAGAGATGGAGCCAATGACAGAGACAGAGACAGAGACAGAGACAGAGACAGAGACAGAGACAGAGACAGAGACAGAGACAGAGACAGAGACGGAGACGGAGACAGAGACAGGGACAGAGACAGAGGCAGAGGCAGAGACAGAGACAGGGACAGAGACAGAGACGGAGGCAGAGACAGGGACAGAGACAGAGACAGACACAGAGACAGAGACAGAGACAGAGAGAGAGACTGAGACAGAGACAGAGATGGAGACAGAGACAGAGGCAGAGACAGGGACTGAGACAGAGACAGAGACAGAGACAGAGACAGAGACAGAGACAGAGACAGAGACAGAGACAGAGACAGAGACAGAGACACAGACAGAGACAGAGACAGAGACAGAGATCGAGACAGAGACAGAGATGGAGCCAATGACAGAGACAGAGACAGAGACGGAGACGGAGACAGAGACAGGGACAGAGACAGAGACAGAGACAGAGACAGAGACAGAGACAGAGACAGAGACAGAGGCAGTGACAGAGACAGGGACAGAGACAGAGACGGAGGCAGAGACAGAGACAGGGACAGAGACAGAGACAGACACAGAGACAGAGACAGAGACAGAGAGAGAGACTGAGGCAGAGACAGAGATGGAGATAGAGACAGAGGCAGAGACAGAGACAGAGAGAGAGAGACAGGGACAGAGACAGAGACAGAGACAGAGACAGAGCCAGAGACAGAGACAGAGACAGAGACAGAGACAGAGACAGAGACAGAGACAAAAACAGAGACAGTGACAGAGACAGAGACAGAGACAGAGACAAAGATGGAGCCAATGACAGAGACTGAGACAGAGACGGAGACGGAGACAGAGACAGGGACAGAGACAGAGACAGAGACAGAGGCAGAGGCAGAGACGGAGACAGAGACAGAGGCAGAGGCGGAGACAGAGACGGGAACAGAGACAGAGACGGAGATAGGGACAGAGACAGAGACAGAGACAGAGACAGGGACAGGGACAGAGGCAGTGACTGAGACAGGGACAGGGACAGAGACCGATACAGAGGCAGAGGCAGAGACAGAGACATAGACACAGACAGAGCCAGAGACAGAGGCGCATGAGACAAAGACGGAGACAGAGGGGCAGGCGACATGGGCGGAGACAAAGATGGAGACAAAGGCGGAGACAAAGATGGCGACACAGACGGAGACAAATACGGAGACAAACACGGAGGCAAAGACGGTGACAAAGACGGAGACAAAGGTGGAGACACAGACGGAAACAAATACGGAGACAAAGACAGAGACAAAGACGGAGACAAAGACGAAGACAGAGACGGAGACAGAGACAGAGACAGAGACAGAGACAGAGACAGAGACTGAGACAGAGACAGAGATGGAGACAGAGACAGAGACAGAGGCAGAGACAGAGACGGATACGGAGACTGAGACAGGGACAGAGACAGAGACGGAGACAGAGGCAGAGGCGGAGACAGAGAAGGGAAGAGAGACAGAGACAGAGAAAGGGACAGAGACAGAGACAGAGACAGAGACAGAGACAGTGGCAGCGACAGAGACAGAAACAGAGACAGAGACAGAGGCACAGACAGAGATACAGACAGAGACAAAGACAGAGGCGCATGAGACAAAGACAGAGCCACAGACAGAGACAGAAGCAGAGACAGAGACAGAGACAGAGACAGAGACAGAGACAGAGACAGAGACAGAGACAGAGACAGAGACAGAGACAGAGACAGAGACAGAGACACAGACCGAGACAGAGACAGAGACAGAGACAGAGCCACAGACAGAGACAGAGACAGAGACAGAGACAGAGACAGAGACAGAGACAGAGACAGAGACAGAGACAGAGACAGAGACAAAGGCAGAGACCGATGCAGAGGCAGAGACACAGACAGAGACAGAGACAGAGACAGACGCGCATGTGACAACGACCGAGACGGAGGGGCAGGAGACACGGACGGAGACACAGACGGAGACAAGGACGCAGACAAAGACGGACACAAAGACGGAGACAGAGACCGAGACAGAGACAGAGACAGGGGCAGAGACTGAGACAGAGACAGAGATGGAGACAGAGACAGAGACAGAGGCAGAGACAGAGACGGAGAGGGAGACTGAGGCAGGGACAGAGACAGAGACGGAGACAGAGACAGAGACTGAGACAGAGACAAAGATGGAGACAGAGACAGAGACAGAGACAGAGACACAGACCGAGACAGAGACAGAGACAGAGACAGAGCCACAGACAGAGACAGAGACAGAGACAGAGGCAGAGACAGAGACAGGGACAGAGACAGAGACGGAGGCAGAGACAGAGACAGGGACAGAGACAGAGACAGACACAGAGACAGAGACAGAGACAGAGATAGAGACTGAGACAGAGACAGAGATGGAGACAGAGACAGAGGCAGAGACAGAGACTGAGACAGAGACAGAGACAGAGACAGGGACAGAGACAGAGACGGAGACAGAGACAGAGACAGAGACAGAGACAGAGACAGAGACAGAGACAGAGACAGAGACAGAGACAGAGACAGAGACAGAGACACAGACAGAGACAGAGACAGAGACAGAGACCGAGACAGAGACAGAGATGGAGCCAATGACAGAGACAGAGACAGAGACGGAGACGGAGACAGAGACAGGGACAGAGACAGAGACAGAGACAGAGGCAGAAATGTAGCCAATGACAGAGACAGAGACAGAGACGGATACGGAGACAGAGACAGGGACAGAGACAGAGACAGAGACAGAGACAGAGACAGAGACAGAGACAGAGACAGAGATGGAGACAGAGACAGAGACAGAGACAGCGACAGAGACACAGACAGCGGCAGAGACGGAGACAGAGGCAGAGACACAGAGAGAGACAGAGACAGAGACAGAGACTGAGACAGAGACAGAGACAGAGACAGAGACAGAGACACAGACAGAGACGTAGACAGAGACAGAGACAGAGACAGACGCGCATGAAACAACGACCGAGACAGAGGGGCAGGAGACACGGACGGAGACACAGACGGAGACAAGGACGGTGACAAAGACGGAGACAAAGACGGAGACAAAGACGGAGACAAATATGGAGACACAGACGGAGACAAATACGGAGACAAAGACGGTGACAAAGACGGAGGCAATGACGGAGACGAAGAGGAAGACAACGACGGAGACAAAGACGGAGACAAAGGCGGAGACGAAGATGGAGACACAGACGGAGACAAATACGGAGACAAAGACCGAGGCAAAGACGGAGACAAATACGGAGACAAAGATGGAGACACAGACGGAGACAGAGACAGAGACAGAGACAGAGACAGAGACAAAGGCAGAGACCGATACAGAGGCAGAGACACACACAGAGACAGAGACAGGGACAGAGACAGAGGCAGAGACAGAGACAGGGACAGAGACAGAGACGGAGGCACAGACAGAGATACAGACAGAGACAAAGACAGAGGCGCATGAGACAAAGACAGAGCCACAGACAGAGACAGAAGCAGAGACAGAGACAGAGACAGAGACAGAGACAGAGACGGAGACAGAGACAGAGACAGAGACAGAGACAGAGACAGAGACAGAGACAGAGACAGAGACAGAGACAGAGACACAGACCGAGACAGAGACAGAGACAGAGACAGAGGCAGAAATGTAGCCAATGACAGAGACAGAGACAGAGACGGATACGGAGACAGAGACAGGGACAGAGACAGAGACAGAGACAGAGACAGAGACAGAGACAGAGACAGAGACAGAGACAGAGACAGAGACAGAGATGGAGACAGAGACAGAGACAGAGACAGCGACAGAGACACAGACAGCGGCAGAGACGGAGACAGAGGCAGAGACACAGAGAGAGACAGAGACAGAGACAGAGACAGAGACAGAGACAGAGACAGAGACAGAGACAGAGACAGAGATGGAGCCAATGACAGAGACAGAGACAGAGACACAGACAGAGACAGAGACAGAGACAGAGACCGAGACAGAGACAGAGATGGAGCCAATGACAGAGACAGAGACAGAGACAGAGACAGAGACAGAAACAGAGACAGAGACAGAGACAGAGACAGAGACAGAGACAGAGACAGAGACAGAGACAGAGATGGAGCCAATGACAGAGACAGAGACAGAGACAGAGACAGAGACACAGACAGAGACAGAGACAGAGACAGAGACCGAGACAGAGACAGAGATGGAGCCAATGACAGAGACAGAGACAGAGACAGAGACAGAGACAGAGACAGAGACAGAGACAAAGGCAGAGACCGATACAGAGGCAGAGACACACACAGAGACAGAGACAGGGACAGAGACAGAGGCAGAGACAGAGACAGGGACAGAGACAGAGACGGAGACGGAGACAGAGACAGGGACAGAGACAGAGGCAGAGGCAGAGACAGAGACAGGGACAGAGACAGAGACAGAGACGGAGACGGAGACAGAGACAGGGACAGAGACAGAGGCAGAGGCAGAGACAGAGACAGGGACAGAGAGAGAGACGGAGGCAGAGACAGGGACAGAGACAGAGACAGACACAGAGACAGAGACAGAGACAGAGAGAGAGACTGAGACAGAGACAGAGATGGAGACAGAGACAGAGGCAGAGACAGGGACTGAGACAGAGACAGAGACAGAGACAGAGACAGAGACAGAGACAGAGACAGAGACAGAGACAGAGACAGAGACACAGACAGAGACAGAGACAGAGACAGAGACCGAGACAGAGACAGAGATGGAGCCAATGACAGAGACAGAGACAGAGACGGAGACGGAGACAGAGACAGGGACAGAGACAGAGACAGAGACAGAGACAGAGACAGAGACAGAGACAGAGACAGAGACAGAGGCAGTGACAGAGACAGGGACAGAGACAGAGACGGAGGCAGAGACAGAGACAGGGACAGAGACAGAGACAGACACAGAGACAGAGACAGAGACAGAGAGAGAGACTGAGGCAGAGACAGAGATGGAGATAGAGACAGAGGCAGAGACAGAGACAGAGAGAGAGAGACAGGGACAGAGACAGAGACAGAGACAGAGACAGAGACAGAGACAGAGACAGAGACAGAGACAGAGACAGAGACAGAGACAGAGACAAAAACAGAGACAGTGACAGAGACAGAGACAGAGACAGAGACAAAGATGGAGCCAATGACAGAGACTGAGACAGAGACGGAGACGGAGACAGAGACAGGGACAGAGACAGAGACAGAGACAGAGGCAGAGGCAGAGACGGAGACAGAGACAGAGGCAGAGGCGGAGACAGAGACGGGAACAGAGACAGAGACGGAGATAGGGACAGAGACAGAGACAGAGACAGAGACAGGGACAGGGACAGAGGCAGTGACTGAGACAGGGACAGGGACAGAGACCGATACAGAGGCAGAGGCAGAGACAGAGACATAGACACAGACAGAGCCAGAGACAGAGGCGCATGAGACAAAGACGGAGACAGAGGGGCAGGCGACATGGGCGGAGACAAAGATGGAGACAAAGGCGGAGACAAAGATGGCGACACAGACGGAGACAAATACGGAGACAAACACGGAGGCAAAGACGGTGACAAAGACGGAGACAAAGGTGGAGACACAGACGGAAACAAATACGGAGACAAAGACAGAGACAAAGACGGAGACAAAGACGAAGACAGAGACGGAGACAGAGACAGAGACAGAGACAGAGACAGAGACAGAGACTGAGACAGAGACAGAGATGGAGACAGAGACAGAGACAGAGGCAGAGACAGAGACGGATACGGAGACTGAGACAGGGACAGAGACAGAGACGGAGACAGAGAAGGGAAGGGAGACAGAGACAGAGAAAGGGACAGAGACAGAGACAGAGACAGAGACAGAGACAGTGGCAGCGACAGAGACAGAAACAGAGACAGAGACAGAGGCACAGACAGAGATACAGACAGAGACAAAGACAGAGGCGCATGAGACAAAGACAGAGCCACAGACAGAGACAGAAGCAGAGACAGAGACAGAGACAGAGACAGAGACAGAGACAGAGACAGAGACAGAGACAGAGACAGAGACAGAGACAGAGACAGAGACAGAGACAGAGACAGAGACACAGACCGAGACAGAGACAGAGACAGAGACAGAGCCACAGACAGAGACAGAGACAGAGACAGAGACAGAGACAGAGACAGAGACAGAGACAGAGACAGAGACGGAGACAGAGACAGAGACAGAGACAAAGGCAGAGACCGATGCAGAGGCAGAGACACAGACAGAGACAGAGACAGAGACAGACGCGCATGAGACAACGACCGAGACGGAGGGGCAGGAGACACGGACGGAGACACAGACGGAGACAAGGACGCAGACAAAGACGGACACAAAGACGGAGACAGAGACCGAGACAGAGACAGAGACAGGGGCAGAGACTGAGACAGAGACAGAGATGGAGACAGAGACAGAGACAGAGGCAGAGACAGAGACGGAGAGGGAGACTGAGACAGGGACAGAGACAGAGACAGAGACACAGACAGAGACAGAGACAGAGACAGAGACCGAGACAGAGACAGAGATGGAGCCAATGACAGAGACAGAGACAGAGACAGAGACAGAGACAGAAACAGAGACAGAGACAGAGACAGAGACAGAAACAGAGACAGAGACAGAGACAGAGACAGAGACAGAGACAGAGACAGAGACAGAGACAGAGACAGAGATGGAGCCAATGACAGAGACAGAGACAGAGACAGAGACAGAGACACAGACAGAGACAGAGACAGAGACAGAGACAGAGACAGAGACCGAGACAGAGACAGAGATGGAGCCAATGACAGAGACAGAGACAGAGACAGAGACAGAGACAGAGACAGAGACAGAAACAGAGGCAGAGACAGAGACAGAGACAGAGACAGAGACAGAGACAGAGACAGAGACAGAGACAGAGATGGAGCCAATGACAGAGACAGAGACAGAGACGGAGACGGAGACAGAGACAGGGACAGAGACAGAGACAGAGACAGAGGCAGAAATGTAGCCAATGACAGAGACAGAGACAGAGACGGATACGGAGACAGAGACAGGGACAGAGACAGAGACAGAGACAGAGACAGAGACAGAGACAGAGACAGAGACAGAGATGGAGACAGAGACAGAGACAGAGACAGCGACAGAGACACAGACAGCGGCAGAGACGGAGACAGAGGCAGAGACACAGAGAGAGACAGAGACAGAGACAGAGACTGAGACAGAGACAGAGACAGAGACAGAGACAGAGACACAGACAGAGACGTAGACAGAGACAGAGACAGAGACAGACGCGCATGAAACAACGACCGAGACAGAGGGGCAGGAGACACGGACGGAGACACAGACGGAGACAAGGACGGTGACAAAGACGGAGACAAAGACGGAGACAAAGACGGAGACAAATATGGAGACACAGACGGAGACAAATACGGAGACAAAGACGGTGACAAAGACGGAGGCAATGACGGAGACGAAGAGGAAGGCAACGACGGAGACAAAGACGGAGACAAAGGCGGAGACGAAGATGGAGACACAGACGGAGACAAATACGGAGACAAAGACCGAGGCAAAGACGGAGACAAATACGGAGACAAAGATGGAGACACAGACGGAGACAGAGACAGAGACAGAGACAGAGACAGAGACAAAGGCAGAGACCGATACAGAGGCAGAGACACACACAGAGACAGAGACAGGGACAGAGACAGAGGCAGAGACAGAGACAGGGACAGAGACAGAGACGGAGGCACAGACAGAGATACAGACAGAGACAAAGACAGAGGCGCATGAGACAAAGACAGAGCCACAGACAGAGACAGAAGCAGAGACAGAGACAGAGACAGAGACAGAGACAGAGACGGAGACAGAGACAGAGACAGAGACAGAGACAGAGACAGAGACAGAGACAGAGACAGAGACAGAGACAGAGACAGAGACAGAGACACAGACCGAGACAGAGACAGAGACAGAGACAGAGGCAGAAATGTAGCCAATGACAGAGACAGAGACAGAGACGGATACGGAGACAGAGACAGGGACAGAGACAGAGACAGAGACAGAGACAGAGACAGAGACAGAGACAGAGACAGAGACAGAGACAGAGATGGAGACAGAGACAGAGACAGAGACAGCGACAGAGACACAGACAGCGGCAGAGACGGAGACAGAGGCAGAGACACAGAGAGAGACAGAGACAGAGACAGAGACAGAGACAGAGACAGAGACAGAGACAGAGACAGAGACAGAGACAGAGATGGAGCCAATGACAGAGACAGAGACAGAGACACAGACAGAGACAGAGACAGAGACAGAGACCGAGACAGAGACAGAGATGGAGCCAATGACAGAGACAGAGACAGAGACAGAGACAGAGACAGAAACAGAGACAGAGACAGAGACAGAGACAGAGACAGAGACAGAGACAGAGACAGAGACAGAGATGGAGCCAATGACAGAGACAGAGACAGAGACAGAGACAGAGACACAGACAGAGACAGAGACAGAGACAGAGACCGAGACAGAGACAGAGATGGAGCCAATGACAGAGACAGAGACAGAGACAGAGACAGAGACAGAGACAGAGACAGAGACAAAGGCAGAGACCGATACAGAGGCAGAGACACACACAGAGACAGAGACAGGGACAGAGACAGAGGCAGAGACAGAGACAGGGACAGAGACAGAGACGGAGACGGAGACAGAGACAGGGACAGAGACAGAGGCAGAGGCAGAGACAGAGACAGGGACAGAGACAGAGACAGAGACGGAGACGGAGACAGAGACAGGGACAGAGACAGAGGCAGAGGCAGAGACAGAGACAGGGACAGAGAGAGAGACGGAGGCAGAGACAGGGACAGAGACAGAGACAGACACAGAGACAGAGACAGAGACAGAGAGAGAGACTGAGACAGAGACAGAGATGGAGACAGAGACAGAGGCAGAGACAGGGACTGAGACAGAGACAGAGACAGAGACAGAGACAGAGACAGAGACAGAGACAGAGACAGAGACAGAGACACAGACAGAGACAGAGACAGAGACAGAGACCGAGACAGAGACAGAGATGGAGCCAATGACAGAGACAGAGACAGAGACGGAGACGGAGACAGAGACAGGGACAGAGACAGAGACAGAGACAGAGACAGAGACAGAGACAGAGACAGAGACAGAGACAGAGGCAGTGACAGAGACAGGGACAGAGACAGAGACGGAGGCAGAGACAGAGACAGGGACAGAGACAGAGACAGACACAGAGACAGAGACAGAGACAGAGAGAGAGACTGAGGCAGAGACAGAGATGGAGATAGAGACAGAGGCAGAGACAGAGACAGAGAGAGAGAGACAGGGACAGAGACAGAGACAGAGACAGAGACAGAGACAGAGACAGAGACAGAGACAGAGACAGAGACAGAGACAGAGACAAAAACAGAGACAGTGACAGAGACAGAGACAGAGACAGAGACAAAGATGGAGCCAATGACAGAGACTGAGACAGAGACGGAGACGGAGACAGAGACAGGGACAGAGACAGAGACAGAGACAGAGGCAGAGGCAGAGACGGAGACAGAGACAGAGGCAGAGGCGGAGACAGAGACGGGAACAGAGACAGAGACGGAGATAGGGACAGAGACAGAGACAGAGACAGAGACAGGGACAGGGACAGAGGCAGTGACTGAGACAGGGACAGGGACAGAGACCGATACAGAGGCAGAGGCAGAGACAGAGACATAGACACAGACAGAGCCAGAGACAGAGGCGCATGAGACAAAGACGGAGACAGAGGGGCAGGCGACATGGGCGGAGACAAAGATGGAGACAAAGGCGGAGACAAAGATGGCGACACAGACGGAGACAAATACGGAGACAAACACGGAGGCAAAGACGGTGACAAAGACGGAGACAAAGGTGGAGACACAGACGGAAACAAATACGGAGACAAAGACAGAGACAAAGACGGAGACAAAGACGAAGACAGAGACGGAGACAGAGACAGAGACAGAGACAGAGACAGGGGCAGAGACTGAGACAGAGACAGAGATGGAGACAGAGACAGAGACAGAGGCAGAGACAGAGACGGAGAGGGAGACTGAGACAGGGACAGAGACAGAGACAGAGACACAGACAGAGACAGAGACAGAGACAGAGACCGAGACAGAGACAGAGATGGAGCCAATGACAGAGACAGAGACAGAGACAGAGACAGAGACAGAAACAGAGACAGAGACAGAGACAGAGACAGAGACAGAAACAGAGACAGAGACAGAGACAGAGACAGAGACAGAGACAGAGACAGAGACAGAGACAGAGACAGAGATGGAGCCAATGACAGAGACAGAGACAGAGACAGAGACAGAGACACAGACAGAGACAGAGACAGAGACAGAGACAGAGACAGAGACCGAGACAGAGACAGAGATGGAGCCAATGACAGAGACAGAGACAGAGACAGAGACAGAGACAGAGACAGAGACAGAAACAGAGGCAGAGACAGAGACAGAGACAGAGACAGAGACAGAGACAGAGACAGAGACAGAGACAGAGATGGAGCCAATGACAGAGACAGAGACAGAGACGGAGACGGAGACAGAGACAGGGACAGAGACAGAGGCAGAGACAGAGACCGAGACAGAGACAGAGGCAAAGACAGAGACCGAGACAGAGACAGAGACAGAGACAGAGATGGAGACAGAGACAGAGACAGAGACAGAGACAGCGACAGAGACACAGACAGCGGCAGAGACAAAGACAGAGGCAGAGACACAGAGAGAGACAGAGACAGAGACAGAGACTGAGACAGAGACAGAGACAGAGACAGAGACAGAGACAGAGACAGAGACAGAGACAGAGACAGAGACAGAGACAGAGACAGAGACAGAGACAGAGACAGAGACAGAGACAGAGACAGAGACAGAGACAGAGACAGAGACACAGACAGAGACAGAGACAGAGACAGAGACCGAGACAGAGACAGAGATGGAGCCAATGACAGAGACAGAGACAGAGACGGAGACGGAGACAGAGACAGGGACAGAGACAGAGACAGAGACAGAGGCAGAGACAGAGACAGAGACAGAGACAGAGACAGAGGCAGAGACAGAGACAGGGACAGAGACAGAGACGGAGGCAGAGACAGAGACAGGGACAGAGACAGAGACAGACACAGAGACAGAGACAGAGACAGAGATAGAGACTGAGACAGAGACAGAGATGGAGACAGAGACAGAGGCAGAGACAGAGACTGAGACAGAGACAGAGACAGAGACAGAGACAGAGACAGAGACAGAGACAGAGACAGAGACAGAGACAGAGACAGAGACAGAGACAGAGACAGAGACAGAGACAGAGACAGAGACACAGACAGAGACAGAGACAGAGACAGAGACCGAGACAGAGACAGAGATGGAGCCAATGACAGAGACAGAGACAGAGACGGAGACGGAGACAGAGACAGGGACAGAGACAGAGACAGAGACAGAGGCAGAAATGTAGCCAATGACAGAGACAGAGACAGAGACGGATACGGAGACAGAGACAGGGACAGAGACAGAGGCAGAGACACACACAGAGACAGAGACAGGGACAGAGACAGAGGCAGAGACAGAGACAGGGACAGAGACAGAGACGGAGGCACAGACAGAGATACAGACAGAGACAAAGACAGAGGCGCATGAGACAAAGACAGAGCCACAGACAGAGACAGAAGCAGAGACAGAGACAGAGACAGAGACAGAGACAGAGACGGAGACAGAGACAGAGACAGAGACAGAGACAGAGACAGAGACAGAGACAGAGACAGAGACAGAGACAGAGACACAGACCGAGACAGAGACAGAGACAGAGACAGAGGCAGAAATGTAGCCAATGACAGAGACAGAGACAGAGACGGATACGGAGACAGAGACAGGGACAGAGACAGAGACAGAGACAGAGACAGAGACAGAGACAGAGACAGAGACAGAGACAGAGACAGAGACAGAGATGGAGACAGAGACAGAGACAGAGACAGCGACAGAGACACAGACAGCGGCAGAGACGGAGACAGAGGCAGAGACACAGAGAGAGACAGAGACAGAGACAGAGACAGAGACAGAGACAGAGACAGAGACAGAGACAGAGACAGAGATGGAGCCAATGACAGAGACAGAGACAGAGACACAGACAGAGACAGAGACAGAGACAGAGACCGAGACAGAGACAGAGATGGAGCCAATGACAGAGACAGAGACAGAGACAGAGACAGAGACAGAAACAGAGACAGAGACAGAGACAGAGACAGAGACAGAGACAGAGACAGAGACAGAGACAGAGATGGAGCCAATGACAGAGACAGAGACAGAGACAGAGACAGAGACACAGACAGAGACAGAGACAGAGACAGAGACCGAGACAGAGACAGAGATGGAGCCAATGACAGAGACAGAGACAGAGACAGAGACAGAGACAGAGACAGAGACAGAGACAAAGGCAGAGACCGATACAGAGGCAGAGACACACACAGAGACAGAGACAGGGACAGAGACAGAGGCAGAGACAGAGACAGGGACAGAGACAGAGACGGAGACGGAGACAGAGACAGGGACAGAGACAGAGGCAGAGGCAGAGACAGAGACAGGGACAGAGACAGAGACAGAGACGGAGACGGAGACAGAGACAGGGACAGAGACAGAGGCAGAGGCAGAGACAGAGACAGGGACAGAGAGAGAGACGGAGGCAGAGACAGGGACAGAGACAGAGACAGACACAGAGACAGAGACAGAGACAGAGAGAGAGACTGAGACAGAGACAGAGATGGAGACAGAGACAGAGGCAGAGACAGGGACTGAGACAGAGACAGAGACAGAGACAGAGACAGAGACAGAGACAGAGACAGAGACAGAGACAGAGACAGAGACACAGACAGAGACAGAGACAGAGACAGAGACCGAGACAGAGACAGAGATGGAGCCAATGACAGAGACAGAGACAGAGACGGAGACGGAGACAGAGACAGGGACAGAGACAGAGACAGAGACAGAGACAGAGACAGAGACAGAGACAGAGACAGAGACAGAGGCAGTGACAGAGACAGGGACAGAGACAGAGACGGAGGCAGAGACAGAGACAGGGACAGAGACAGAGACAGACACAGAGACAGAGACAGAGACAGAGAGAGAGACTGAGGCAGAGACAGAGATGGAGATAGAGACAGAGGCAGAGACAGAGACAGAGAGAGAGAGACAGGGACAGAGACAGAGACAGAGACAGAGACAGAGACAGAGACAGAGACAGAGACAGAGACAGAGACAGAGACAGAGACAGAGACAAAAACAGAGACAGTGACAGAGACAGAGACAGAGACAGAGACAAAGATGGAGCCAATGACAGAGACTGAGACAGAGACGGAGACGGAGACAGAGACAGGGACAGAGACAGAGACAGAGACAGAGGCAGAGGCAGAGACGGAGACAGAGACAGAGGCAGAGGCGGAGACAGAGACGGGAACAGAGACAGAGACGGAGATAGGGACAGAGACAGAGACAGAGACAGAGACAGGGACAGGGACAGAGGCAGTGACTGAGACAGGGACAGGGACAGAGACCGATACAGAGGCAGAGGCAGAGACAGAGACATAGACACAGACAGAGCCAGAGACAGAGGCGCATGAGACAAAGACGGAGACAGAGGGGCAGGCGACATGGGCGGAGACAAAGATGGAGACAAAGGCGGAGACAAAGATGGCGACACAGACGGAGACAAATACGGAGACAAACACGGAGGCAAAGACGGTGACAAAGACGGAGACAAAGGTGGAGACACAGACGGAAACAAATACGGAGACAAAGACAGAGACAAAGACGGAGACAAAGACGAAGACAGAGACGGAGACAGAGACAGAGACAGAGACAGAGACAGAGACAGAGACTGAGACAGAGACAGAGATGGAGACAGAGACAGAGACAGAGGCAGAGACAGAGACGGATACGGAGACTGAGACAGGGACAGAGACAGAGACGGAGACAGAGAAGGGAAGGGAGACAGAGACAGAGAAAGGGACAGAGACAGAGACAGAGACAGAGACAGAGACAGTGGCAGCGACAGAGACAGAAACAGAGACAGAGACAGAGGCACAGACAGAGATACAGACAGAGACAAAGACAGAGGCGCATGAGACAAAGACAGAGCCACAGACAGAGACAGAAGCAGAGACAGAGACAGAGACAGAGACAGAGACAGAGACAGAGACAGAGACAGAGACAGAGACAGAGACAGAGACAGAGACAGAGACAGAGACAGAGACAGAGACACAGACCGAGACAGAGACAGAGACAGAGACAGAGCCACAGACAGAGACAGAGACAGAGACAGAGACAGAGACAGAGACAGAGACAGAGACAGAGACAGAGACGGAGACAGAGACAGAGACAGAGACAAAGGCAGAGACCGATGCAGAGGCAGAGACACAGACAGAGACAGAGACAGAGACAGACGCGCATGAGACAACGACCGAGACGGAGGGGCAGGAGACACGGACGGAGACACAGACGGAGACAAGGACGCAGACAAAGACGGACACAAAGACGGAGACAGAGACCGAGACAGAGACAGAGACAGGGGCAGAGACTGAGACAGAGACAGAGATGGAGACAGAGACAGAGACAGAGGCAGAGACAGAGACGGAGAGGGAGACTGAGACAGGGACAGAGACAGAGACAGAGACACAGACAGAGACAGAGACAGAGACAGAGACCGAGACAGAGACAGAGATGGAGCCAATGACAGAGACAGAGACAGAGACAGAGACAGAGACAGAAACAGAGACAGAGACAGAGACAGAGACAGAAACAGAGACAGAGACAGAGACAGAGACAGAGACAGAGACAGAGACAGAGACAGAGACAGAGACAGAGATGGAGCCAATGACAGAGACAGAGACAGAGACAGAGACAGAGACACAGACAGAGACAGAGACAGAGACAGAGACAGAGACAGAGACCGAGACAGAGACAGAGATGGAGCCAATGACAGAGACAGAGACAGAGACAGAGACAGAGACAGAGACAGAGACAGAAACAGAGGCAGAGACAGAGACAGAGACAGAGACAGAGACAGAGACAGAGACAGAGACAGAGACAGAGATGGAGCCAATGACAGAGACAGAGACAGAGACGGAGACGGAGACAGAGACAGGGACAGAGACAGAGACAGAGACAGAGGCAGAAATGTAGCCAATGACAGAGACAGAGACAGAGACGGATACGGAGACAGAGACAGGGACAGAGACAGAGACAGAGACAGAGACAGAGACAGAGACAGAGACAGAGACAGAGATGGAGACAGAGACAGAGACAGAGACAGCGACAGAGACACAGACAGCGGCAGAGACGGAGACAGAGGCAGAGACACAGAGAGAGACAGAGACAGAGACAGAGACTGAGACAGAGACAGAGACAGAGACAGAGACAGAGACACAGACAGAGACGTAGACAGAGACAGAGACAGAGACAGACGCGCATGAAACAACGACCGAGACAGAGGGGCAGGAGACACGGACGGAGACACAGACGGAGACAAGGACGGTGACAAAGACGGAGACAAAGACGGAGACAAAGACGGAGACAAATATGGAGACACAGACGGAGACAAATACGGAGACAAAGACGGTGACAAAGACGGAGGCAATGACGGAGACGAAGAGGAAGGCAACGACGGAGACAAAGACGGAGACAAAGGCGGAGACGAAGATGGAGACACAGACGGAGACAAATACGGAGACAAAGACCGAGGCAAAGACGGAGACAAATACGGAGGACAAAGATGGAGACACAGACGGAGACAGAGACAGAGACAGAGACAGAGACAGAGACAAAGGCAGAGACCGATACAGAGGCAGAGACACACACAGAGACAGAGACAGGGACAGAGACAGAGGCAGAGACAGAGACAGGGACAGAGACAGAGACGGAGGCACAGACAGAGATACAGACAGAGACAAAGACAGAGGCGCATGAGACAAAGACAGAGCCACAGACAGAGACAGAAGCAGAGACAGAGACAGAGACAGAGACAGAGACAGAGACGGAGACAGAGACAGAGGACAGAGACAGAGACAGAGACAGAGACAGAGACAGAGACAGAGACAGAGACAGAGACAGAGACAGAGACACAGACCGAGACAGAGACAGAGACAGAGACAGAGGCAGAAATGTAGCCAATGACAGAGACAGAGACAGAGACGGATACGGAGACAGAGACAGGGACAGAGACAGAGACAGAGACAGAGACAGAGACAGAGACAGAGACAGAGACAGAGACAGAGACAGAGATGGAGACAGAGACAGAGACAGAGACAGCGACAGAGACACAGACAGCGGCAGAGACGGAGACAGAGGCAGAGACACAGAGAGAGACAGAGACAGAGACAGAGACAGAGACAGAGACAGAGACAGAGACAGAGACAGAGACAGAGACAGAGATGGAGCCAATGACAGAGACAGAGACAGAGACACAGACAGAGACAGAGACAGAGACAGAGACCGAGACAGAGACAGAGATGGAGCCAATGACAGAGACAGAGACAGAGACAGAGACAGAGACAGAAACAGAGACAGAGACAGAGACAGAGACAGAGACAGAGACAGAGACAGAGACAGAGACAGAGATGGAGCCAATGACAGAGACAGAGACAGAGACAGAGACAGAGACACAGACAGAGACAGAGACAGAGACAGAGACCGAGACA
>CAMAOD020000037.1:0-18686 GCA_945859595.2 Megachile willughbiella | reverse complement strand
AATAGTAATAAGGATAAAAGTAAGAGTTAATACGATAATAAAAATAGGAATAAGGATTAAAATAAGAGTTATTTATATAATAATAATAGTGATAAGGCTGAAAATAATAGTTATTACGATAATAATAATACTAATAAGGATAAAAATAAGGGTTATTACGATAATAAAAATAGGAATAAGGATAAAAATAAGAGTTATTACATAACAAATATAGGAATACGGCTGAAAATAATGGTTAGAATGATAATAATAATAGAAATAAGGATAAAGATAAGAGTTATTACGATAATAATAATAGAAGTAAGGATAAAAATAAGAGTTATTACATAATAAAAATAGGAATACGGCTGAAAATAATGGTTATAATGATAATAATAAGAGAAATAAGGACAAAAATAAGAGTTATTATGATAATAATAATAGTAATAAGGATAAAAATAAGAGTTATTACGATAATAATAATAGTAACCAGGATAAAAATAAGAGTTATTACGATAATAGTAACAGTAATAAGGTAAAAGTACGAGTTATTACGATAATAATAATAGAAATAAGGATAAAAATAAGAGTTATTACGATAATAATAATAGGAATACGGCTGAAAATAATGGTTATAATGATAATAATAATAGAAATAAGGATAAAAGTAAGAGTTATTACGATAATAATAATAGTAATAAGGATAAAAATAAGAGTTATTACATAATAAAAATAGGAATACGGCTGAAAATAATGGTTATAATGATAATAATAATAGAAATAAGGACAAAAATAAGAGTTATTACGATAATAATAATAGTAATAAGGATAAAAATAAGAGTTATTTCATCATAAAAATAGGAATAAGGATAAAAATAAGAGGTATTTATATAATAATAATAGTGATAAGGCTCAAAATAATAGTTATTACGATAATAATAATAGTAAAAAGGATAAAAGTAAGAGTTATTACGATAATAATAATAGTAATAAGGATAAAAATAAGAGTTATTACGATAATAATAATAGTAATAAGGATAAAAATAAGAGTTATTACGATAATAATAATAGAAATAAGGATAAAGATAAGAGTTATTACATAATAAAAATAGGAATACGGCTGAAAATAATGGTTATAATGATAATAATAATAGAAATAGGGATCAAAGTAAGAGTTATTACGATAATAATAATAGTAATAAGGATAAAAATAAGAGTTATTACGATAATAAAAATAGGAATAAGGATAAAAAAAGAGTTATTTATATAATAATAATAGTGATGAGGCTGAAAATAATAATTATTACGATAAAAATAATAGTAATAAGGATAAACATAATAGTTATTTCGATAATAATAATAGTAATAAGGATAAAATTAAGAGTTATTACGATAATAATAATAGTATTAAGGATAAAAATACGAGTTATTACTATAATAATAATAGAAATAAGGATAAAAAGAAGAGTTATTACGATAATAATAATAGTGTTAAGGATAAAAGTAAGAGTTATTACGATAATAATAATAGTGTTAAGGATAAAAATAAGAGTTATTACGATAATAATAATAGTAATAAGGATAAAAGTAAGAGTAATTACGATAATAATAATAGTGTTAAGGATAAAAATAAGAGTTATTACGATAATAATAATAGTAATAAGGATAAAAGTAAGAGTTAATTCGATAATAAAAATAGGAATAAGGATAAAAATAAGAGTCATTTATATAATAATAATACTGATGAGGCTGAAAATAATAGTTATTACGATAATAATAATACTAATAAGGATAAAAATAAGGGTTATTACGATAATAAAAATAGGAATAAGGATAAGAATAAGAGTTATTACATAACAAATATAGGAATACGGCTGAAAATAATGGTTAGAATGATAATAATAATAGAAATAAGGATAAAGATAAGAGTTATTACGATAATAATAATAGAAGTAAGGATAAAAATAAGAGTTATTACATAATAAAAATAGGAATACGGCTGAAAATAATGGTTATAATGATAATAATAAGAGAAATAAGGACAAAAATAAGAGTTATTATGATAATAATAATAGTAATAAGGATAAAAATAAGAGTTATTACGATAATAATAATAGTAACCAGGATAAAAATAAGAGTTATTACGATAATAGTAACAGTAGTAAGGTAAAAGTACGAGTTATTACGATAATAATAATAGAAATAAGGATAAAAATAAGAGTTATTACGATAATAATAATAGGAATACGGCTGAAAATAATGGTTATAATGCTAATAATAATAGAAATAAGGATAAAAGTAAGAGTTATTACGATAATAATAATAGTAATATGGATAAAAATAAGAGTTATTACATAATAAAAATAGGAATATGGCTGAAAATAATGGTTATAATGATAATAATAATAGAAATAAGGACAAAAATAAGAGTTATTACGATAATAATAATAGTAATAAGGATAAAAATAAGAGTTATTTCATCATAAAAATAGGAATAAGGATAAAAATAAGAGTTATTTATATAATAATAATAGTGATAAGGCTCAAAATAATAGTTATTACGATAATAATAATAGTAAAAAGGATAAAAGTAAGAGTTATTACGATAATAATAATAGTAATAAGGATAAAAATAAGAGTTATTACGATAATAATAATAGTAATAAGGATAAAAATAAGAGTTATTACGATAATAATAATAGAAATAAGGATAAAAATTAGAGTTATTACATAATAAAAATAGGAATACGGCTGAAAATAATGGTTATAATGATAATAATAATAGAAATAGGGATCAAAGAAAGAGTTATTACGATAATAATAATAGAAATAAGGATAAAAATAAGAGTTATTAAATAATAAAAATATGAATACGGCTGAAAATAATGGTTATAATGATAATAATAATGGAAATAAGGACAAAGATAAGAGTTATTATGATAATAATAATAGTAATAAGGATAAAAATAAGAGTTATTACGATAATAATAATAGAAATAAGGATAAAAATAAGAGTTATTACATAACAAAAATAGGAATACGGCTGAAAATAATGGTTATAATGATAATAATAATAGAAATAAGGATAAAAGTAAGAGTTATTACGATAATAATAATAGTAATAAGGATAAAAATAAGAGTTATTACGATAATAAAGTAGTAATAAGGATAAAAGTAAGAGTTAATACGATAATAAAAATAGGAATAAGGATAAAAAAAAGAGTTATTTATATAATAATAATAGTGATGAGGCTGAAAATAATAGTTATTACGATAATAATAATAGTAATAAGGATAAAAATAATAGTTATTTCGATAATAATAATAGTAATAAGGATAAAAATAAGAGTTATTACATAATAACAATAGGCATACGGCAGAAAATAATGGTTATAATGATAATAATAATAGAAATAAGGATAAAAATAAGAGTTATTACGATAATAATAATAGTAATCAGGATAAAAATAAGAGTTATTACGATAATAATAATAGAAATAAGGATAAAAATAAGAGTTATTACATAATAACAATAGGAATACGGCAGAAAATAATGGTTATAGTGATAATAATAATAGAAATAAGGATAAAAATAAGAGTTATTACGATAATAATAATAGTGTTAAGGATAAAAGTAAGAGTTATTACGATAATAATAATAGTTATAAGGATAAAAATAAGAGTTATTACGATAATAATAATAGAAATAAGGATAAAAATAAGAGTAATTACATAATAAAAATAGGAATACGGCTTAAAATAATGGTTATAATGATAATAATAAGAGAAATAAGGACAAAAATAAGAGTTATTACGATTATAATAATAGTAATAAGGTTAAAAGTAAGAGTTAATACGATAATAAAAATAGGAATAAGGATAAAAAAAGAGTTATTTATATAAGAATAATAGTGATGTGGCTGAAAATAATAATTATTACGATAAAAATAATAGTAATAAGGATAAACATAATAGTTATTTCGATAATAATAATAGTAATAAGGATAAAATTAAGAGTTATTACGATAATAATAATAGTATTAAGGATAAAAATACGAGTTATTACTATAATTGTTACGGATAGAATGTGGCGTTGCGAGGAACTATCAGAGCATGGAGTAATAGCCAAAAAACATACAGACTAGCGGAGGGAATTAGAGGGGTTTTCGGGGGCGGCTGATCAAAAGCAGCAGGTATGGGAGCCATACCTCGAAGCCCTACGTGCACAGGGAAACCTGTGGCCGTATTCGTCGAACATCATGAGTGTTTCGGCATGAAGAACATCACCATAGCACCGGGGGTACGGAAACCGCCCGGGAGGGGTGATGCTTACCATAGCACCGAGAGCCACACTGCTCGGGAGAGGTAAGAACCCGGGCGGGGGCGAGCTGGCTCGCCCTGCGTCCGGTTGGCTGTCTGCGGGATCGTCGGCACCCGAAAACGATAACAAACGAGTAGTTTTCTAAGAAGTGTACACGTGCCCGGGGCACGTGGCATGCGACACGTGGCACATGCTCTGAGATTCCAAGTAAAGCGCAAATTAAATAAGTATTTGATGCGGCCGCTGTATTTCGGCGAACCTGGTGCGCACTTCGGCGAATAAGAAAGACATCCTTCGGCGACGTCTCCTGACGGGCATTCCCAGAAACCGGGGCAAAAGAGCGGACCGCTCCGTTTGACGGAGGATACCGGCAAGCGACCGGCAAGCGGCCAGCGAGCCGCCGGTGTCGGCACGCGGCATGGCGGCGCGGCAACTCGGCCGCAAAGGGAGGGCGGCACGGTAGCGTTCGGCGGTTCGGCCGCACAGGGATGGCGGCGTAACTAAGATCGGCGGAGGGCGCGCCGCCGGTTCCACGTGGAATCGGCGTGGTTGCTAGGCGACGTCGCAGGGGATGTCCAATATAAAATGCGGGAGGGCCTCGAGGCCCACACTTCTGTTTCTGATATTTCTTAGAGCACTTCTATTTTCGATTTATAATTTCGAACGCTTTTTGTATTTGCCGTTTAAGGACTTTGTTCCATCTCGTTTACGAGTCGACAATAACTTGTTCGCGACGACTTCGGAAATAAACAGGACGATTAGAGAAAACATAATTCAGTCTAAAGTTACTCAACCCCACCAAAGTTCGATATCGACTGACGCGATACAAATTTTGGTGCCGAAACCCGGGACACTTAGACCGGATAAAAGGTGGGGTAACACATTGTCGTATCTCGTGTAAAAAGTGCAAGTGATACACAAATTGGACACTCTCGTGAGAAAATGGTTCGAGGAAAGCGAGCATCAACCCAGCAGACAGGGAAGCAGCCAGCAGCCAAGCGGGGACGACCAGCGAAGCACAGAGCTCTGACAGAACAGGGCATAGGACCAGCAGCTGCGGCGGACAACGCTCCTGCGGGGCCTTCTGGGGCGCCGTCTCCCATACTCCCTGTCACCCGACAGGGACACAGGGCAGCAAGGGCCATCGGGGACCAGCAACAGCGAGCAATGTCAGGGGACAACGGCTACGGGACCAGACAGCGGCAGCGGTCAGCGGAGGCTACCATCCCGCCGGCAGCAGAGGACGACATGGACTGCACCAGCGAGGCGGAGGAGTTCCAGACGACCGAGGACAACAGGGCGACACGTCGATGGATCAACAGTACTGCGTTACCAGTAAGACGCCCAACAAATGTAAGTGAGGAATACTATATTGACCCGGCTGATCGACTATCCGCGGCGATTGAGCGGACTTTAGCGGCGGTGCGCGAAGCGTCTCTCGGGGGGGAAGGGAGTTCGCGTCTAGTGAATAGGTTGACCACTGCGAAAACTTTGCCGAGCTTTTCCGGAGACCCGTTAGAATGGCTTCACTTCAAAGAAGCGTACATGTCATCTTCCGAATCGGGCGGATATTCGGATCGGGAAAATATCGCGCGGTTATTCGACGCGCTAAGAGGCGAAGCACGCGACGTGGTAAAGACATTGCTCGCGAGTAGTCGTGACGCGCACGCGATTATAAAAACGCTCGAATTACACTTCGGGAATAAACGGGCCGCGGCCGAGAAAATTGTAGCGGACTTAAAGGTATTACCGGAAATAGATTCCGGGAAGATTTCTTTGGTACAGTTCGCGACGAAATTGAGGAGTGCCGTGGTAGCTTTCCAAACGTTTAAATTAGTGGGGTACCTGCATAGCCCGGAATTAGTGAAAGCCATCGGGAGCAAAATACCGGTAGCGTTGCGGTACGCATACAACAGGTATGCCGTGAATGTCGCGGAAGAAAAATCAGAATTAGAAAAGCTCGCGGATTTCATACACTTAGAGGCCGAATTAGCGGCGGAAGCGGGAATTTTCGATCTCAACGTAATACCCGAATTGTCGACGCAAAGAGCGGACACGCACAGTAGATCGAGGCGTCTGCCCACGAGAACGGCAGTAGTGTGCGTCGCGGAACGGGGAAATGAGCAAGCTAGGCGCGCGGATGGGAAGTCGAACACCATACGCAATTGCGTATTTTGCAAAAAGGACAACCATCCGGCGCCGAAATGCCACTTTTTCGCCCGGGAGTCCTTGAATAAGCGCTGGGACCTGGTGAAAAGGCATAACCTGTGTTTCGGCTGTCTGCGGCCCGGACACACCAGGAACGACTGCAAAGGCGAGGGGTGCAAATTTTGTCAAAGACGGCACCATAGCCTTTTGCACAAGCAAGAGGACGCAAATTGTGCGGAAAAAGGAACCCAGCGCGAGACTTTGCCGGGCGGAAATAGGGCTGCCCATAGGGCCTACGTCGCGGCCAACAAGGAGCCGGACGAAAATCGCAGTCGCACCGAGAGCTGACTAGACGGCCCCAAAGTACTATTAAAAATCATTCCAATATGCGCGTACGGTCCGAGACGGTCAATCGACACATTCGCGTTATTAGATGAGGGCTCCACGGTCACCTTGATGGAGGACAAATTAGCGCGGGACTTAGGCGTTGAGGGATCGCGTATAAACGTGGCAATAAAGGGAATAGGTGAAGGGGAATTACGAATGGAGAATTGTAAAAAAGTCGACGTCGACGTAAAAGGTACTTTCGGCGCGTACCGAATCCGCGGCGCGATAACCGCCAAGAACTTGAAACTTCCCACACAGTCGATCAGCCGGGACATTATTTCTCGGGTGGACGAGTCTGCCAAAGACGTAGAGATACGGCCCTACCATGGGGCGCAGGTAAAAATACTAATAGGGCAAGACAATTGGGACCTAATCGTAACGCGAGAGCTGCGCGAAGTAGACAACACCGATTTGGCAGTTTCGCGTTCGCGGCTTGGGTGGGCCGTACACGGGTCCACAAGTTATTCCTCACATGCGGTGTTCAACGTAGATGTAAGCGAGATGCGATATTCAGAACCAGGAATAGCGCTGACTTCTTTAGACGAACTGATTAAGAGCTATTTTGAACTAGAATACACCGGAATGAATGGTAGCGGTGCGCAGAAAGGCGAGCAGGATCGCGCGTTGCGGATATTAGACGAGACGAGTGCGCATAAGGGGAAAATTTGGGAAACGGGGCTCTTGTGGAAAGACGACCACGCCCCGAATATGAACGGTTTATGCACCGCGCGAAAAAGACTAGATCTGTTAGAACGTAGGTTAGATCGCGATGCGGAATACGCGCGTTTATACTATCAGGAAATGCAGCGTTTTCTAGATAAGGGTTACGCGCAAAAGGTTGAGAGAACATTAGAGAGATCCCGGATATGGTACTTACCGCACTTCGGCGTGCGGAACGTAAATAAGCCTAATAAAGTGAGACTAGTTTTCGATGCCGCGGCTAAGACCGGAGGAATAAGTCTAAACGATCAGCTTATGTCAGGTCCGGACCTATTACAGTCATTACCGGGAATATTACTTCGGTTTAGACAATACGCGGTCGCGGTGAAAGCGGATATTTCGGATATGTTCTTACGCGTGCAAGTTCGGGAGAGCGATCGTGGCGCGCAAAGATTTCTATGGCGAGGAAAAGATAGAAATAGGGAACCGGATATCTACGAAATGTCGACATTGATCTTTGGCGCGAAATCATCGCCGTGTAGTGCGATATACATCAAAGATAGAAATGCGAAGGATTGTTATGAAGCTCACCCGGAGGCGGCTAGGAGTATCATAAATAGTAGTTACATGGATGACTTCTTATCGAGCCAGAAAACCGTGCGAGAAGCGGTCGATCTCGTTCGCGACGTAATCGCGATAAACGCGAAAGCCAATTTCGAAATGCACGGTTGGGCAAGTAACAAGGCAGAGGTCTTACAAAATTCCGTTGATCACGGGCAACGGATAGGCAAGGGCGATATGCGTTTAGGCGATCGAGGGGGAGAGAGAGTACTCGGTCTGTTCTGGGACACGCAAACGGACGAACTAAAATTTAACGTAGAGTTGAAAAATATTCCCAAGGAGATTTTACTAGGCGAGAAGAAA
The DNA here is from genome assembly GCA_945859595.2 of Megachile willughbiella. Classification (NCBI taxonomy): domain Eukaryota; kingdom Metazoa; phylum Arthropoda; class Insecta; order Hymenoptera; family Megachilidae; genus Megachile; species Megachile willughbiella. The sequence goes on along the minus strand of CAMAOD020000037.1, from coordinate 10,267 downwards.
CCTACAAAACGCGAATTCTTACGAGTCATTATGTCAGTATTCGATCCACTCGGTCTTTTGGCCCCGTTTACATTAAAATCGAAAATCATTATGCAGGAAATATGGCGTAGCGGAATTAATTGGGATGACCAATTAAGGGAGGAGGATTTTGTCGGCTGGCGTAAGTGGGTTTCTATGCTAGATAGAGTAAGAGAATGTCGAATGCCGAGATGCTACACGTTGACGGAATCGCGGAAATCAGAAGCACAGCTTCACGTTTTTTGCGACGCGAGCCTAACGGCTTACGCGGCGGTAGCCTATTTACGTTTCGAAGACGAAGAGCCGTCGGATACCGCGCAGGTTTCTTTGATTATGGCCAAAAGTAGAGTCGCGCCTTTAAAACCATTGACGATACCGCGACTAGAGTTACTAGCAGCTCTGATGGGAACGAGGCTCGCGAAATTCGTAGAAAAAGAATTAGAAATCAAAATTAGTCAACGGGTATTTTGGTCAGATTCGACTACGGTAATCTCCTGGATTAGGTCAGAACCGCGCACGCGTCAGGTATTCGTAGCGAATCGCTTGGGAGAAATCGGCGAAAACACTCGAACGACAGAGTGGCGATGGGTACCGACCGGTCAGAATCCTGCGGACGACGCGACGCGTTTTGAAAATAGTTCCGAATTCATAAATCCGCGATGGTTTGAGGGTCCGGAATTCTTAAGACGTCCAGAATCCGAATGGCCCGTAGAAAAGGCTTTGAGCGCCAAGGATAAGACGGCAATTAACAACTTGGAACTACGGAAAGCGTTTGTCTATGTAGCAGCAACAACGAAAGTCGAATTCTCATTACCAGTGAGATTACTAGGTTGGCGCGGTCTCATCGTCATCGCGCGGCGAGTTCGCGCGATTTTTTGCCGTTGGAAGGGGAAGACTCCTACAAGAGAACCTTTGGAGATAGTTCGGGCATGTGAAGAATACTGGTATAGGGTAATCCAAAGGGAATATTTCGGTGCAGAGATAAACGCTCTAAAAAACGGTGACGGTGTTAATAAAGGGAGTAAAATTGCCAGTTTGAATCCGTATATAGACGAGCAGGGAATCTTAAGAGCCGATGGGCGCGTGACAGCAGCGGGGCTTGAGAATTTCGACAATCGGCCGATCATACTCGAGGGTAGACACCCTGCAACCAAATTATTGATTGCCGAATATCATCGTAGATTCTACCATGCCAGTAGCGATACGGTGGTAAACGAGTTGCGACAAAGATACTGCATAATCGGCCTTCGACGTATTTTACGTTCCCTCATAAGTAGATGCATCGTGTGCCGTATACGGAGAGGCCGGCCTCAGAACCCACAAATGTCCGCGTTACCGGCAGGGCGCGTAGCTTTTCGACAACGACCTTTTACGCACTGCGGAGTCGATTATTTCGGGCCGATGGTAGTAAAAATCGGGCGACGAAGAGAAAAACGTTGGGGTGTATTATTTACGTGTCTCACGACGAGAGCAATCCACTTAGAAATCGCGCATTCGTTAAGTGCCAGCTCGGCAATAATGGCGTTACAAAGACTCGCGGCGCGACGGGGGACACCCCAGGTTGTCTACAGTGACAATGGGACAAATTTTCGGGGCGCCGATAAGGAGCTCAAAGACGCGACCGCGAGTATGGACCGAGACAAGATCAAAGAATACGCACTATCGAAACGTGTGAAGTGGGTCTTCAACCCACCTGACGCACCCCATATGGGTGGAGCGTGGGAACGGTTAATTAGATCGGTAAAAATCGCGTTGGGCGCAATATTGCGGGAACAAGCACCCTCTGAAGAAGTACTCTGTACACTTTTTGCCGAAGCCGAACATTCGGTAAATTCTCGACCGCTCACGCATGTGTCGCTAGACCCACGCGATAACGAGGCGTTGACGCCAAATCACTTCCTTATAGGATCGTCTTCGGGTGAGATTCAGTTAGGCAGGTATGATGTTCAAAAGGTATGTTTGCGAAAGCAGTGGCGAACAGCGCAGAGTTTCGCGGAGGCGTTCTGGAAACGATGGTTGCGCGAATATTTACCTACGCTATTACCACGTAAGAAATGGACAGAAAAGGAAAGTCCCTTAGAAGTAGGCGATGTAGTATTGATTATGGATTTACAAGCACCGAGAAATAGTTGGCGAAAAGGGACGATTACGCGAGTATTTCCCAGTTCAGATAAAGAAGTCAGAGTCGCCGAGGTGCGCACGCGAACAGGTAACTTCGTACGCCCGACGCGAAAATTAATCAAATTATTGGGTATAAGTGAGGTACAAAATTAAACGAATTTTGTACGAGGGGGAGGATTGTTACGGATAGAATGTGGCGTTGCGAGGAACTATCAGAGCATGGAGTAATAGCCAAAAAACATACAGACTAGCGGAGGGAATTAGAGGGGTTTTCGGGGGCGGCTGATCAAAAGCAGCAGGTATGGGAGCCATACCTCGAAGCCCTACGTGCACAGGGAAACCTGTGGCCGTATTCGTCGAACATCATGAGTGTTTCGGCATGAAGAACATCACCATAGCACCGGGGGTACGGAAACCGCCCGGGAGGGGTGATGCTTACCATAGCACCGAGAGCCACACTGCTCGGGAGAGGTAAGAACCCGGGCGGGGGCGAGCTGGCTCGCCCTGCGTCCGGTTGGCTGTCTGCGGGATCGTCGGCACCCGAAAACGATAACAAACGAGTAGTTTTCTAAGAAGTGTACACGTGCCCGGGGCACGTGGCATGCGACACGTGGCACATGCTCTGAGATTCCAAGTAAAGCGCAAATTAAATAAGTATTTGATGCGGCCGCTGTATTTCGGCGAACCTGGTGCGCACTTCGGCGAATAAGAAAGACATCCTTCGGCGACGTCTCCTGACGGGCATTCCCAGAAACCGGGGCAAAAGAGCGGACCGCTCCGTTTGACGGAGGATACCGGCAAGCGACCGGCAAGCGGCCAGCGAGCCGCCGGTGTCGGCACGCGGCATGGCGGCGCGGCAACTCGGCCGCAAAGGGAGGGCGGCACGGTAGCGTTCGGCGGTTCGGCCGCACAGGGATGGCGGCGTAACTAAGATCGGCGGAGGGCGCGCCGCCGGTTCCACGTGGAATCGGCGTGGTTGCTAGGCGACGTCGCAGGGGATGTCCAATATAAAATGCGGGAGGGCCTCGAGGCCCACACTTCTGTTTCTGATATTTCTTAGAGCACTTCTATTTTCGATTTATAATTTCGAACGCTTTTTGTATTTGCCGTTTAAGGACTTTGTTCCATCTCGTTTACGAGTCGACAATAACTTGTTCGCGACGACTTCGGAAATAAACAGGACGATTAGAGAAAACATAATTCAGTCTAAAGTTACTCAACCCCACCAAAGTTCGATATCGACTGACGCGATACAATAATAATAATAGAAATAAGGATAAAAAGAAGAGTTATTACGATAATAATAATAGTGTTAAGGATAAAAGTAAGAGTTATTACGATAATAATAATAGGGTTAAGGATAAAAATAAGAGTTATTACGATAATAATAATAGTAATAAGGATAAAAGTAAGAGTTATTACGATAATAATAATAGTGTTAAGGATAAAAATAAGAGTTATTACGATAATAATAATAGTAATAAGGATAAAAGTAAGAGTTAATTCGATAATAAAAATAGGAATAAGGATAAAAATAAGAGTTATTTATATAATAATAATAGTGATGAGGCTGAAAATAATAATTATTACGATAATAATAATAGGAATAAGGATAAAAATAATAGTTATTTCGATAATAATAATAGTAAAAAGGATAAAAGTAAGAGTTATTACGATAATAATAATAGTAATAAGGATAAAAATAAGAGTTATTACGATAATAATAATAGTAATAAGGATAAAAATAAGAGTTATTACGATAATAATAATAGGAATAAGGATAAAAAAAGAGTTATTTATATAATAATAATAGTGATGAGGCTGAAAATAATAGTTATTACGATAATAATAATAGTAATAAGGATAAAAATAATAGTTATTTCGATAATAATAATAGTAATAAGGATAAAAATAAGAGTTATTACATAATAACAATAGGCATACGGCAGAAAATAATGGTTATAATGATAATAATAATAGAAATAAGGATAAAAATAAGAGTTATTACGATAATAATAATAGTAATCAGGATAAAAATAAGAGTTATTACGATAATAATAATAGAAATAAGGATAAAAATAAGAGTTATTACATAATAACAATAGGAATACGGCAGAAAATAATGGTTATAGTGATAATAATAATAGAAATAAGGATAAAAATAAGAGTTATTACGATAATAATAATAGTGTTAAGGATAAAAGTAAGAGTTATTACGATAATAATAATAGTTATAAGGATAAAAATAAGAGTTATTACGATAATAATAATAGAAATAAGGATAAAAATAAGAGTAATTACATAATAAAAATAGGAATACGGCTTAAAATAATGGTTATAATGATAATAATAAGAGAAATAAGGACAAAAATAAGAGTTATTACTATAATAATAATAGAAATAAGGATAAAAAGAAGAGTTATTACGATAATAATAATAGTGTTAAGGATAAAAGTAAGAGTTATTACGATAATAATAATAGTGTTAAGGATAAAAATAAGAGTTATTACGATAATAATAATAGTGTTAAGGATAAAAATAAGAGTTATTACGATAATAATAATATTAATAAGGATAAAAATAAGAGTTATTACATAATAAAAATAGGAATACGGCTGAAAATAATGGTTATAATGATAATAATAATAGAAATAAGGATAAAAAGAAGAGTTATTACGATAATAATAATAGTGTTAAGGATAAAAGTAAGAGTTATTACGATAATAATAATAGTGTTAAGGATAAAAATAAGAGTTATTACGATAATAATAATAGTAATAAGGATAAAAGTAAGAGTTAATTCGATAATAAAAATAGGAATAAGGATAAAAATAAGAGTTATTTATATAATAATAATAGTGATGAGGCTGAAAATAATAGTTATTACGATAATAATAATATTAATAAGGATAAAAATAAGAATTATTACATAATAAAAATAGGAATACGGCTGAAAATAATGGTTATAATGATAATAATAAAAGAAATAAGGATAAAAAAAAGAGTTATTTATATAATAATAATAGTGATGAGGCTGAAAATAATAATTATTACGATAATAATAATAGGAATGAGGATAAAAATAATAGTTATTTCGATAATAATAATAGGAATAAGGATAAAAATAAGAGTTATTACATAATAAAAATAGGAATACGGCTGAAAATAATGGTCATAATGATAATAATAATAGAAATAAGGACAAAAATAAGAGTTATTACGATAATAATACTAGTAATAAGGATAAAAATAAGAGTTATTACATCATAAAAATAGGAATAAGGATAAAAATAAGAGTTATTTATATAATAATAATAGTGATAAGGCTCAAAATAATAGTTATTACGATAATAATAATAGTAAAAAGGATAAAAGTAAGAGTTATTACGATAATAATAATAGTAAATCAAGGATAAAAGTAAGAGTTATTACGATAATAATAATAGAAATAAGGATAAAAATAAGAGTTATTACATAATAAAAATAGGAATACGGCTGAAAATAATGGTTATAATGATAAAAATAATGGAAATAAGGACAAAAGATAAGAGTTATTATGATAATAATAATAGTAATAAGGATAAAAATAAGAGTTATTACGATAATAATAATAGTAATCAGGATAAAAATAAGAGCTAATTACGATAATAATAATAGTAATAAGGATAAAAGTAAGAGTTAATACGATAATAAAAATAGGATAAGGATAAAAATAAGTGTTATTTATATAATAATAATAGTGATGAGGCTGAAAATAATAGTTATTACGATAATACTAATAGTAATAAGGATAAAAATAAGAGTTATTACGATAAGAATAATACTAATAAGGATAAAAGTAAGAGTTATTACGATAATAATAATAGTGTTAAGGATAAAAATAAGAGTTATTACGATAATAATAATAGTGTTAAGGATAAAAATAAGAGTTATTACGATAATAATAATATTAATAAGGATAAAAATAAGAGTTATTACATAATAAAAATAGGAATACGGCTGAAAATAATGGTTATAATGATAATAATAATAGAAATAAGGATAAAAAGAAGAGTTATTACGATATAATAATAGTGTTAAGGATAAAAGTAAGAGTTATTACGATAATAATAATAGTGTTAAGGATAAAAATAAGAGTTATTACGATAATAATAATAGTAATAAGGATAAAAGTAAGAGTTAATTCGATAATAAAAAATAGGAATAAGGATAAAAATAAGAGTTATTTATATAATAATAATAGTGATGAGGCTGAAAATAATAGTTATTACGATAATAATAATATTAATAAGGATAAAAATAAGAATTATTACATAATAAAAATAGGAATACGGCTGAAAATAATGGTTATAATGATAATAATAAAAGAAATAAGGATAAAAAAAAGAGTTATTTATATAATAATAATAGTGATGAGGCTGAAAATAATTGTTATTACGATAATAATAATAGTAATAAGGATGAAAATAAGAGTCATTACGATAATAATAATAGTAATAAGGATAAAAGTAAGAGTTATTACGATAATAATAATAGTATTAAGGATAAAAATACGAGTTATTACGATAATAATAATAGAAATAAGCATATAAATAAGAGTTATTACATAATAAAAATAGGAATAAGGCTGAAAATAATGGTGTATAACGATAATAATAATAGAAATAAGGATAAAAATAAGAGTTATTACATAATAAAGATAGGAATACGGCTGAAAATAATGGTTATAATGATAATAATAATAGAAATAAGGACAAAAATAAGAGTTATTACGATAATAATAATAGTAATAAGGATAAAATAAGAGTTATTACATCATAAAAATAGGAATAAGGATAAAAATAAGAGTTATTTATATAATTAATAGTAAGATAAGGCTTAAAATAATAGTTATTACGATAATAATAATAGTAAAAAGGATAAAAATAAGAGTTATTACGATAATAATAATAGTAATAAGGATAAAAATAAGAGTTATTACGATAATAATAATAGAAATATGGATAAAAATAAGAGTTTATTACGATAATAATAATAGTAATAAGGATAAAAATAAGAGTTATTACGATAATAATAATAGTAATAAGGATAAAAATAAGAGTTATTTACGATAATAATAATAGAAATATGGATAAAAATAAGGAGTTATTCCATAATAAAAATAGGAATACGGCTGAAAATAATGGTTATAATGATAATAATAATAGAAATAAGGATAAAAGTAACAGTTATTACGATAATAATAATAGAAATAAGGATAAAAATAAGAGTTATTACGATAATAATAATAGTAATAAGGATGAAAATAAGAGTCATTACGATAATAATAATAGTAATAAGGATAAAAGTAAGAGTTATTACGATAATAATAATAGTATTAAGGATAAAAATACGAGTTATTACGATAATAATAATAGAAATAAGCATATAAATAAGAGTTATTACATAATAAAAATAGGAATAAGGCTGAAAATAATGGTTTATAACGATAATAATAATAGAAATAAGGATAAAAGTAAGAGTTATTACATAATAAAAATAGGAATACGGCTGAAAATAATGGTTATAATGATAATAATAATAGAAATAAGGATAAAAGTAAGAGTTATTACGATAATAATAATAGTGTTAAGGATAAAAATAAGAGTTATTACGATAATAATAATAGAAATAAGGATAAAAATAAGAGTTATTACATAATAAAAATAGGAATACGGCTGAAAATAATGGTTATAATGATAAAAATAATGGAAATAAGGAAAAAGATAAAGAGTTATTATGATAATAATAATAGTAATAAGGATAAAAATAAGAGTTATTACATAATATAAATAGGAATACGGCTGAAAATAATGGTTATAATGATAATATAATAATAGAAATAAGGACAAAAATAAGAGTTATTATGATAATAATAATAGTAATAAGGATAAAAATAAGAGTTATTACGATAATAATAATAGTAATAAGGATAAAAGTAAGAGTTAATACGATAATAAAAATTGGAATAAGCATAAAAATAAGAGTTATTACATAACAAAAATAGGAATACGTCTGAAAATAATGGTTATAATGATAATAATAATAGAAATAAGGATAAAAATAAGAGTTATTACGAAATTAATAATAGTGTTAAGGATAAAAGTAAGAGTTATTACGATAATAATAATAATTATAAGGATAAAAATACGAGTTATTACGATAATAATAATAGAAATAAGGATAAAAATAAGAGTTATTACATAATAAAAATAGGAATACGGCTTAAAATAATGGTTATAATGATAATAATAAGAGAAATAAGGACAAAAATAAGAGTTATTATGATAATAATAATAGTAATAAGGATAAAAATAAGAGTTATTACGATAATAATAATAGTAATAAGGATAAAAGTAAGAGTTAGTACGATAATAAAAATAGGAGTAAGGATTAAAATAAGAGTTATTTATATAATAATAATAGTGATAAGGCTGAAAATAATAGTTATTACGATAATAATAATACTAATAAGGATAAAAATAAGAGTTATTACGATATTAAAAATAGGAATAAGGATAAAAATAAGAGTTATTACATAACAAAAATAGGAATACGGCTGAAAATAATGGTTATAATGATAATAATAATAGAAATAAGGATAAAAATAAGAGTTATTACGAAACTAATAATAGTGTTAAGGATTAAAGTAAGAGTTATTACGATAATAATAATAGTATATAAGGATAAAAATAAGAGTTATTACGATAATAATAATAGAAATAAGGATAAAAATAAGAGTTATTACATAATAAAAATAGGAATACGGCTGAAAATAATGGTTATAATGATAATAATAATAGAAATAAGGATAAAAGTAAGAGTTATTACGATAATAATAATAGTAATAAGGATAAAAATAAGAGTTATTACATAATAAAAAATAGGAATACGGTTGAAAATAATGGTTATAATGATAATAATAATAGAAATAAGGACAAAAATAAGAGTTATTACGATAATAATAATAGTAATAAGGATAAAAATAAGAGTTATTACATAATAAAAATAGGAATACGGCTGAAAATAATAGTTATAATGATAATAATATTAGGAATAGGGATCAAAGTAAGAGTTATTACGATAATAATAATAGAAATAAGGATAAAAATAAGAGTTATTACATAATAAAAATAGGAATACGGCTGAAAATAATGGTTATAATGATAAAAATAATGGAAATAAGGACAAAGATAAGAGTTATTATGATAATAATAATAGTAATAAGGATAAAAATAAGAGTTATTACGATAATAATAATAGTAAATCAGGATAAAAATAAGAGTTATTACGATAATAATAATAGTAATAAGGATAAAAGTAAGAGTTAATACGATAATAAAAATAGGAATAAGGATTAAAAATAAGAGTTATTTATATAATAATAATAGTGATAAGGCTGAAAATAATAGTTATTACGATAATAATAATACTAATAAGGATAAAAATAAGAGTTATTACGATATTTAAAAATAGGAATAAGGATAAAAATAAGAGTTATTACATAACAAAAATAGGAATACGGCTGAAAATAATGGTTATAATGAAATAATAATAGAAATAAGGACAAAAATAAGAGTTATTACGATAATAATAATAGTAATAAGGATAAAAATAAGAGTTATTACGATATTAAAAATAGGAATAAGGATAAAAATAAGAGTTATTACATAACAAAAATAGGAATACGGCTGAAAATAATGGTTATAATGATAATAATAATAGAAATAGGGATCAAAGTAAGAGTTATTACGATAATAATAATAGAAATAAGGATAAAAATAAGAGTTATTACATAATAAAAATAGGAATACGGCTGAAAATAATGGTTATAATGATAATAATAATGGAAATAAGGACAAAGATAAGAGTTATTATGATAATAATAATAGTAATAAGGATAAAAATAAGAGTTATTACGATAATAATAATAGTTATAAGGATAAAAATAAGAGTTATTACGATAATAATAATAGAAATAAGGATAAAAATAAGAGTTATTACATAATAAAAATAGGAATACGGCTGAAAATAATGGTTTATAATGTAATAATAATAGAAATAAGGATAAAAATAAGAGTCATTACGA
>CAMAOD020000036.1:0-50516 GCA_945859595.2 Megachile willughbiella | reverse complement strand
TCCGTCCCTGTGTCTCTGTCTCTGTGTCTCTGTCTCTGTGTCTCTGTCTCTGTGTCTCTGTCTCTGTGTCTCTGTCTCTGTGTCTCTGTGTCTCTGTCTCTGTGTCTCTGTCTCTGTGTCTCTGTCCCTGTGTCTCTGTCTCTGTGTCTCTGTCTCTGTGTCTCAGTATCTGTGTCTCTGTCTCTGTGCCTCTGTCTCTGTGTCTCCGTCTCTGTGTCTCTGTCTCTGTGTCTCTGTCTCTGTCTCTGTGTCTCTGTCTCTGTGTCTCTGTCTCTGTGTCTCTGACTCTGTGTCTCTGTCTCTGTGTCTCTGTCTCTGTGTCTCTGTCTCTGTGTCTCTGTCTCTGTGTCTCTGTCTCTGTGTCTCCGTCTCTATGTCTCTGTCTATGTGTCTCTGTCTTTATGTCTCTGTCTCTGTGTCTCTGTCTCAGTGCCCTTGTCCCTGTGTCTCTGTTTCTGTGTCTTGGTCGCTGTGTCTCTGTCCCTGTGTCTCTGTCTCTGTCTCTGTTTCTCTGTCTCTGTGTCCCTGTCTCTGTGAATCTGTCTCTGTGTTTCTGTCCCTGTGTCTCTGGCTTTGTGTCTCTGTCTCTGTGTCTCTGTCTCTGTGTCTCTGTCTCTGTGTCTCTGTCTCTGTGTCTCTGTCTCTGCGTCTCTGTCTCTGTGTCTCTGTCTCTGTGTCTCTGTCTCTGTGTCTCTGTCTCTGTGTCTCTGTCCTTGTGCCTCTGTCTCTGTGTCTCTGGCTCTGTGTCTCAGTCTCTGTGTCCCTCTCTTTGTCAATCTGTCTCTGTGTCACTGCCTCTGTGTCTCTGTCTCTGTGTCTGTGTCTCTGTGTCTCTGTCTCTGTGTCTCTGTCTCTATGTCTCTGTCTATGTGTCTCTGTCTATATGTCTCTGTCTCTGTGTCTCTGTCTCTGTGCCCTTGTCTCTGTGTCTCTGTTTCTGTGTCTTGGTCGCTGTGTCTCTGTCTCTGTGTCTCTGTCTCTGTGTCCCTGTCTCTGTGAATCTGTGTCTGTGTTTCTGTCTCTGTGTCTCTGTCCCTGTGTCTCTGGCTTTGTGTCTCTGTCTCTGTGTCTCTGTCTCTGTGTCTCTGTCTCTGTGTCTCTGTCTCTGTGTCTCTGTCTCTGTGTCTCTGTCTCTGTGTCTCTGTCTCTGTGTCTCTGTCTCTGTGTCTCTGTCTCGGTGTCTCTGTCTCTGTGTCTCTGTCTCTGTGTCTGTGTCTCTGTGTCTCTGTCTCTGTGTCTCTGTCTCTGTGTCTCTGTCTCTGTGTCTCTGTCTCTGTGTCTCTGTCTCTGTGTCTCTGTCTCTGTGTCTCTGTCTCTGTGTCTCTGTCTCTGTGTCTCTGTCTCTGTGTCTCTGTCTCTGTGTCTCTTCTCTGTGTCTCTGTCTCTGTGTCTCTGTCTCTGTGTCTCTGTCTCTGTGTCTCTGTCTCTGTGTCTCTGTCCTTGTGCCTCTGTCTCTGTGTCTCTGGCTCTGTGTCCCTGTCTTTGTGAATCTGTCTCTGTGTCACTGCCTCTGTGTCTCTGTCTCTGTGTCTGTGTCTCTGTGTCTCTGTCTCTGTATCTCTGTCTCTGTCTCTATGTCTCTGTCTATGTGTCTCTGTCTTTATGTCTCTGTCTCTGTGTATCTGTCTCTGTGCCCTTGTCTCTGTGTCTCTGTTTCTGTGTCTTGGACGCTGTGTCTCTGTCCCTGTGTCTCTGTCTCTGTGTCTCTGTCTCTGTGTCCCTGTCTCTGTGAATCTGTCTCTGTGTTTCTGTCTCTGTGACTCTGTCCCTGTGTCTCTGGCTTTGTGTCTCTGTCTCTGTGTCTCTGTCTCTGTGTCTCTGTCTCTGTGCCTCTGTCTCGGTGTCTCTGTCTCTGTGTCTCTGTCTCTGTGTCTCTGTCTCTGTCTCTGTGTCTCTGTCTCTGTGTCTCTGTCTCTGTGTCTCTGTCTCTGTGTCTCTGTGTCTCTGTCTCGGTGTCTCTGTCTCTGTGTCTCTGTCTCTGTGTCTCTGTCTCTGTGTCTCTGTCTCTGTGACTCAATCTCTGTGTCTCTGTCTCTGTGTCTCTGTCTCTGTGTCTCTGACTCCGTCTCTGTGTCTCTGTCTCTGTGTCTCTGTCTCTGTGTCTCTGTCTCTGTGTCTCTGTCTCTGTGTCTCTGTCTCTGTGTCTCTGTCTCTGTGTCTCTGTCTCTGTGTCTCTGTGTCTGTGTCTCTGTCTCTGTGTCTCTGTCCTTGTGCCTCTGTCTCTGTGTGTCTGGCTCTGTGTCCCTGTCTTTGTGAATCTGTCTCTGTGTCACTGCCTCTGTGTCTCTGTCTCTGTGTCTGTGTCTCTGTCTCTGTGTCTCTGTCTCTGTGTCTCTGTCTCTGTGTCTCTGTCTCTGTGTCTCTGTCTCTGTGTCTCTGTCTCTGTGTCTCTGTCTCTGTGTCTCTGTCTCTGTGTCTCTGTCTCTGTGTCTCTGTCTCTGTGTCTCTGTCTCTGTGTCTCTGTCTCTGTGTCTCTGTCTCTGTGTCTCTGTCTCTGTGTCTCTGTCTCTGTGTCTCTGTCTCTGTGTCTCTGTCTCTGTGTCTCTGTCTCTGTGTCTCTGTCTCTGTGTCTCTGTCTCTGTGTCTCTGTCTCTGTGTCTCTGTCTCTGTGTCTCTGTCTCTGTGTCTCTGTCTCTGTGTCTCTGTCTCTGTGTCTCTGTCTCTGTGTCTCTGTCTCTGTGTCTCTGTCTCTGTGTCTCTGTCTCTGTGTCTCTGTCTCTGTGTCTCTGTCTCTGTGTCTCTGTCTCTGTGTCTCTGTCTCTGTGTCTCTGTCTCTGTGTCTCTGTCTCTGTGTCTCTGTCTCTGTGTCTCTGTCTCTGTGTCTCTGTCTCTGTGTCTCTGTCTCTGTGTCTCTGTCTCTGTGTCTCTGTCTCTGTGTCTCTGTCTCTGTGTCTCTGTCTCTGTGTCTCTGTCTCTGTGTCTCTGTCTCTGTGTCTCTGTCTCTGTGTCTCTGTCTCTGTGTCTCTGTCTCTGTGTCTCTGTCTCTGTGTCTCTGTCTCTGTGTCTCTGTCTCTGTGTCTCTGTCTCTGTGTCTCTGTCTCTGTGTCTCTGTCTCTGTGTCTCTGTCTCTGTGTCTCTGTCTCTGTGTCTCTGTCTCTGTGTCTCTGTCTCTGTGTCTCTGTCTCTGTGTCTCTGTCTCTGTGTCTCTGTCTCTGTGTCTCTGTCTCTGTGTCTCTGTCTCTGTGTCTCTGTCTCTGTGTCTCTGTCTCTGTGTCTCTGTCTCTGTGTCTCTGTCTCTGTGTCTCTGTCTCTGTGTCTCTGTCTCTGTGTCTCTGTCTCTGTGTCTCTGTCTCTGTGTCTCTGTCTCTGTGTCTCTGTCTCTGTGTCTCTGTCTCTGTGTCTCTGTCTCTGTGTCTCTGTCTCTGTGTCTCTGTCTCTGTGTCTCTGTCTCTGTGTCTCTGTCTCTGTGTCTCTGTCTCTGTGTCTCTGTCTCTGTGTCTCTGTCTCTGTGTCTCTGTCTCTGTGTCTCTGTCCTTGTGCCTCTGTCTCTGTGTCTCTGGCTCTGTGTCCCTGTCTTTGTGAATCTGTCTCTGTGTCACTGCCTCTGTGTCTCTGTCTCTGTGTCTGTGTCTCTGTGTCTCTGTCTCTGTATCTCTGTCTCTGTCTCTATGTCTCTGTCTATGTGTCTCTGTCTTTATGTCTCTGTCTCTGTGTATCTGTCTCTGTGCCCTTGTCTCTGTGTCTCTGTTTCTGTGTCTTGGACGCTGTGTCTCTGTCCCTGTGTCTCTGTCTCTGTGTCTCTGTCTCTGTGACCCTGTCTCTGTGAATCTGTCTCTGTGTTTCTGTCTCTGTGTCTCTGTCCCTGTGTCTCTGGCTTTGTGTCTCTGTCTCTGTGTCTCTGTCTCTGTGTCTCTGTCTCTGTGCCTCTGTCTCGGTGTCCCTGTCTCTGTGTCTCTGTCTCTGTGTCTCTGTCTCTGTCTCTGTGTCTCTGTCTCTGTGTCTCTGTCTCTGTGTCTCTGTGTCTCTGTCTCGGTGTCTCTGTCTCTGTGTCTCTGTCTCTGTGTCTCTGTCTCTGTGACTCAATCTCTGTGTCTCTGTCTCTGTGTCTCTGTCTCTGTGTCTCTGACTCCGTCTCTGTGTCTCTGTCTCTGTGTCTCTGTCTCTGTGTCTCTGTCTCTGTGTCTCTGTCTCTGTGTCTCTGTCTCTGTGTCTCTGTCTCTGTGTCTCTGTCTCTGTGTCTCTGTCTCTGTGTCTCTGTCTCTGTGTCTCTGTCTCTGTGTCTCTGTCTCTGTGTCTCTGTCTCTGTGTCTCTGTCTCTGTGTCTCTGTCTCTGTGTCTCTGTCCTTGTGCCTCTGTCTCTGTGTCTCTGGCTCTGTGTCCCTGTCTTTGTGAATCTGTCTCTGTGTCACTGCCTCTGTGTCTCTGTCTCTGTGTCTGTGTCTCTGTGTCTCTGTCTCTGTATCTCTGTCTCTGTCTCTATGCCTCTGTCTATGTGTCTCTGTCTTTATGTCTCTGTCTCTGTGTCTCTGTCTCTGTGTCTCTGTTTCTGTGTCTTGGACGCTGTGTCTCTGTCCCTGTGTCTCTGTCTCTGTGTCTCTGTCTCTGTGTCCCTGTCTCTGTGAATCTGTCTCTGTGTTTCTGTCTCTGTGTCTCTGTCCCTGTGTCTCTGGCTTTGTGTCTCTGTCTCTGTGTCTCTGTCTCTGTGTCTCGGTCTCTGTGTCTCTGTCTCTGTGTCTCCGTCCCTGTGTCTCCGTCTCTGTGTCTCCGTCTCTGTGTCTCCGTCTCTGTGTCTCCGTCTCTGTGTCTCCGTCTCTGTGTCTCTGTCTCTGTGTCTCTGTCTCTGTGTCTCTGTCTCTGTGTCTCTGTCCCTGTGTCTCTGTCCCTGTGTCTCTGTCTCTGTGTCTCTGTCTCTGTGTCTCTGTCTCTGTGTCTCCGTCCCTGTGTCTCCGTCTCTGTGTCTCCGTCTCTGTGTCTCCGTCTCTGTGTCTCTGTTTCTGTGTCTCTGTCTCTGTGTCTCTGTCTCTGTGTCTCTGTCTCTGTGTCTCTGTCTCTGTGTCTCTGTCTCTGTGTCTCTGTCCCTGTGTCTCTGTCTCTGTGTCTCTGTCTCTGTGTCTCAGTATCTGTGTCTCTGTCTCTGTGTCTCTGTCTCTCTGTCTCTCTCTCTGTGTCTCTGTCTCTGTGTCTCTGTCTCTGTCTCTGTGTCTCTGTCTCTGTGTCTCTGTCTCTGTGTCTCTGTCTTTATGTCTCTGTCTCTGTGTCGCTGTCTCTGTGTCTCGGTCTCTGTGTCTCCGTCTCTGTGTCTCCGTCTCTGTGTCTCCGTCTCTGTGTCTCCGTCTCTGTGTCTCCGTCTCTGTGTCTCCGTCTCTGTGTCTCTGTCTCTGTCCCTGTGTCTCTGTCTCTGTGTCTCTGTCTCTGTGTCTCTGTCTCTATGTCTCTGTCTCTGTGTCTCTGTCTCTGTCTCTGTGTCTCTGTCTCTGTGTCTCTGTCTCTGTGTCTCTGTCTCTGTCTCTGTGTCTCTGTCTCTGTGTCTCTGTCTCTGTGTCTCTGTCTCTGTGTCTCTGTCTCTGTGTCTCTGTCTCTGTGTCTCTGTCTCTGTGTCTCTGTCTCTGTGTCTCTGTCTCTGTGTCTCTGTCTCTGTGTCTCTGTCTCTGTGTCTCTGTCTCTGTGTCTCTGTCTCTGTGTCTCTGTCTCTGTGTCTCTGTCTCTGTGTCTCTGTCTCTGTGTCTCTGTCTCTGTGTCTCTGTCTCTGTGTCTCTGTCTCTGTGTCTCTGTCTCTGTGTCTCTGTCTCTGTGTCTCTGTCTCTGTGTCTCTGTCTCTGTGTCTCTGTCTCTGTGTCTCTGTCTCTGTGTCTCTGTCTCTGTGTCTCTGTCTCTGTGTCTCTGTCTCTGTGTCTCTGTCTCTGTGTCTCTGTCTCTGTGTCTCTGTCTCTGTGTCTCTGTCTCTGTGTCTCTGTCTCTGTGTCTCTGTCTCTGTGTCTCTGTCTCTGTGTCTCTGTCTCTGTGTCTCTGTCTCTGTGTCTCTGTCTCTGTGTCTCTGTCTCTGTGTCTCTGTCTCTGTGTCTCTGTCTCTGTGTCTCTGTCTCTGTGTCTCTGTCTCTGTGTCTCTGTCTCTGTGTCTCTGTCTCTGTGTCTCTGTCTCTGTGTCTCTGTCTCTGTGTCTCTGTCTCTGTGTCTCTGTCTCTGTGTCTCTGTCTCTGTGTCTCTGTCTCTGTGTCTCTGTCTCTGTGTCTCTGTCTCTGTGTCTCTGTCTCTGTGTCTCTGTCTCTGTGTCTCTGTCTCTGTGTCTCTGTCTCTGTGTCTCTGTCTCTGTGTCTCTGTCTCTGTGTCTCTGTCTCTGTGTCTCTGTCTCTGTGTCTCTGTCTCTGTGTCTCTGTCTCTGTGTCTCTGTCTCTGTGTCTCTGTCTCTGTGTCTCTGTCTCTGTGTCTCTGTCTCTGTGTCTCTGTCTCTGTGTCTCTGTCTCTGTGTCTCTGTCTCTGTGTCTCTGTCTCTGTGTCTCTGTCTCTGTGTCTCTGTCTCTGTGTCTCTGTCTCTGTGTCTCTGTCTCTGTGTCTCTGTCTCTGTGTCTCTGTCTCTGTGTCTCTGTCTCTGTGTCTCTGTCTCTGTGTCTCTGTCTCTGTGTCTCTGTCTCTGTGTCTCTGTCTCTGTGTCTCTGTCTCTGTGTCTCTGTCTCTGTGTCTCTGTCTCTGTGTCTCTGTCTCTGTGTCTCTGTCTCTGTGTCTCTGTCTCTGTGTCTCTGTCTCTGTGTCTCTGTCTCTGTGTCTCTGCCTCTGTGTCTCTGCCTCTGTGTCTCTGTCTCTGTGTCTCTGTCTCTGTGTCGCTGTCTCTGTGTCTCTGTCTCTGTGTCTCTGTCTCTGTGTCTCTGTCTCTGTGTCTCTGTCTCTGTGTCTCTGTCTCTGTGTCTCTGTCTCTGTGTCTCTGTCTCTGTGTCTCTGTCTCTGTGTCTCTGTCTCTGTGTCTCTGTCTCTGTGTCTCTGTCTCTGTGTCTCTGTCTCTGTGTCTCTGTCTCTGTGTCTCTGTCTCTGTGTCTCTGTCTCTGTGTCTCTGTCTCTGTGTCTCTGTCTCTGTGTCTCTGTCTCTGTGTCTCTGTCTCCGTGTCTCTGTCTCTGTGTCTCTGTCTCTGTGTCTCTGTCTCTGTGTCTCTGTCCTTGTGCCTCTGTCTCTGTGTCTCTGGCTCTGTGTCCCTGTCTTTGTGAATCTGTCTCTGTGTCACTGCCTCTGTATCTCTGTCTCTGTCTCTATGTCTCTGTCTATGTGTCTCTGTCTTTATGTCTCTGTCTCTGTGTCTCTGTCTCTGTGTCTCTGTCTCTGTGTCTCTGTTTCTGTGTCTTGGACGCTGTGTCTCTGTCCCTGTGTCTCTGTCTCTGTGTCTCTGTCTCTGTGTCCCTGTCTCTGTGAATCTGTCTCTGTGTTTCTGTCTCTGTGTCTCTGTCCCTGTGTCTCTGGTTTTTTGTCTCTGTCTCTGTGTCTCTGTCTCTGTGTCTCTGTCTCTGTGTCTCTGTCTCTGTGTCTCTGTCTCTGTGTCTCCGTCCCTGTGTCTCCGTCTCCGCGTCTCCGTCTCTGTGTCTCTGTCTCTGTGTCTCTGTCTCTGTGTCTCTGTCTCTGTGTCTCTGTCTCTGTGTCTCTGTCTCTGTGTCTCTGTCTCTGTGTCTCTGTCTCTGTGTCTCTGTCCCTGTGTCTCTGTCTCTGTGCCTCTGTCTCTGTGTCTCAGTATCTGTGTCTCTGTCTCTGTGTCTCTGTCTCTGTGTCTCTGTCTCTGTGTCTCTGTCTCTGTGTCTCTGTCTCCGTCTCTGTGTCTCTGTCTCTGTGTCTCTGACTCTGTGTCTCTGTCTCTGTGTCTCTGTCTCTGTGTCTCTGTCTCTGTGTCTCTGTCTCTGTGTCTCTGTCTCTGTGTCTCTGTCTCTGTGTCTCTGTCTCTGTGTCTCTGTCTCTGTGTCTCTGTCTCTGTGTCTCTGTCTCTGTGTCTCAGTCTCTGTGTCCCTCTCTTTGTCAATCTGTCTCTGTCTCACTGCCTCTGTGTCTCTGTCTCTGTGTCTGTGTCTCTGTGTCTCTGTCTCTGTGTCTCTGTCTCTATGTCTCTGTCTATGTGTCTCTGTCTTTATGTCTCTGCCTCTGTGTCTCTGTCTCTGTGCCCTTGTCTCTGTGTCTCTGTTTCTGTGTCTTGGTCGCTGTGTCTCTGCCTCTGTGTCTCTGTCTCTGTGTCCCTGTCTCTGTGAATCTGTCTCTGTGTTTCTGTCTCTGTGTCTCTGTCTCTGTGTCTCTGTCTCTGTGTCTCTGTCTCTGTGTCTCTGTCTCTGTGTCTCTGTCTCTGTGTCTCTGTCTCTGTGTCTCTGTCTCTGTGTCTCTGTCTCTGTGTCTCTGTCTCTGTGTCTCTGTCTCTGTGTCTCTGTCTCTGTGTCTCTGTCCTTGTGCCTCTGTCTCTGTGTCTCTGGCTCTGTGTCCCTGTCTTTGTGAATCTGTCTCTGTGTCACTGCCTCTGTGTCTCTGTCTCTGTGTCTGTGTCTCTGTGTCTCTGTCTCTGTATCTCTGTCTCTGTCTCTATGCCTCTGTCTATGTGTCTCTGTCTTTATGTCTCTGTCTCTGTGTCTCTGTCTCTGTGTCTCTGTTTCTGTGTCTTGGACGCTGTGTCTCTGTCCCTGTGTCTCTGTCTCTGTGTCTCTGTCTCTGTGTCCCTGTCTCTGTGAATCTGTCTCTGTGTTTCTGTCTCTGTGTCTCTGTCCCTGTGTCTCTGGCTTTGTGTCTCTGTCTCTGTGTCTCTGTCTCTGTGTCTCGGTCTCTGTGTCTCTGTCTCTGTGTCTCCGTCCCTGTGTCTCCGTCTCTGTGTCTCCGTCTCTGTGTCTCCGTCTCTGTGTCTCCGTCTCTGTGTCTCCGTCTCTGTGTCTCTGTCTCTGTGTCTCTGTCTCTGTGTCTCTGTCTCTGTGTCTCTGTCCCTGTGTCTCTGTCCCTGTGTCTCTGTCTCTGTGTCTCTGTCTCTGTGTCTCTGTCTCTGTGTCTCCGTCCCTGTGTCTCCGTCTCTGTGTCTCCGTCTCTGTGTCTCCGTCTCTGTGTCTCCGTCTCTGTGTCTCTGTTTCTGTGTCTCTGTCTCTGTGTCTCTGTCTCTGTGTCTCTGTCTCTGTGTCTCTGTCTCTGTGTCTCTGTCTCTGTGTCTCTGTCCCTGTGTCTCTGTCTCTGTGTCTCTGTCTCTGTGTCTCAGTATCTGTGTCTCTGTCTCTCTGTCTCTCTCTCTGTGTCTCTGTCTCTGTGTCTCTGTCTCTGTCTCTGTGTCTCTGTCTCTGTGTCTCTGTCTCTGTGTCTCTGTCTTTATGTCTCTGTCTCTGTGTCGCTGTCTCTGTGTCTCGGTCTCTGTGTCTCCGTCTCTGTGTCTCCGTCTCTGTGTCTCCGTCTCTGTGTCTCCGTCTCTGTGTCTCCGTCTCTGTGTCTCCGTCTCTGTGTCTCTGTCTCTGTCCCTGTGTCTCTGTCTCTGTGTCTCTGTCTCTGTGTCTCTGTCTCTATGTCTCTGTCTCTGTGTCTCTGTCTCTGTCTCTGTGTCTCTGTCTCTGTGTCTCTGTCTCTGTGTCTCTGTCTCTGTGTCTCTGTCTCTGTCTCTGTGTCTCTGTCTCTGTGTCTCTGTCTCTGTGTCTCTGTCTCTGTGTCTCTGTCTCTGTGTCTCTGTCTCTGTGTCTCTGTCTCTGTGTCTCTGTCTCTGTGTCTCTGTCTCTGTGTCTCTGTCTCTGTGTCTCTGTCTCTGTGTCTCTGTCTCTGTGTCTCTGTCTCTGTGTCTCTGTCTCTGTGTCTCTGTCTCTGTGTCTCTGTCTCTGTGTCTCTGTCTCTGTGTCTCTGTCTCTGTGTCTCTGTCTCTGTGTCTCTGTCTCTGTGTCTCTGTCTCTGTGTCTCTGTCTCTGTGTCTCTGTCTCTGTGTCTCTGTCTCTGTGTCTCTGTCTCTGTGTCTCTGTCTCTGTGTCTCTGTCTCTGTGTCTCTGTCTCTGTGTCTCTGTCTCTGTGTCTCTGTCTCTGTGTCTCTGTCTCTGTGTCTCTGTCTCTGTGTCTCTGTCTCTGTGTCTCTGTCTCTGTGTCTCTGTCTCTGTGTCTCTGTCTCTGTGTCTCTGTCTCTGTGTCTCTGTCTCCGTGTCTCTGTCTCTGTGTCTCTGTCTCTGTGTCTCTGTCTCTGTGTCTCTGTCTCTGTGTCTCTGTCTCTGTGTCTCTGTCTCTGTGTCTCTGTCTCTGTGTCTCTGTCTCTGTGTCTCTGTCTCTGTGTCTCTGTCTCTGTGTCTCTGTCTCTGTGTCTCTGTCTCTGTGTCTCTGTCTCTGTGTCTCTGTCTCTGTGTCTCTGTCTCTGTGTCTCTGTCTCTGTGTCTCTGTCTCTGTGTCTCTGTCTCTGTGTCTCTGTCTCTGTGTCTCTGTCTCTGTGTCTCTGTCTCCGTGTCTCTGTCTCTGTGTCTCTGTCTCTGTGTCTCTGTCTCTGTGTCTCTGTCCTTGTGCCTCTGTCTCTGTGTCTCTGGCTCTGTGTCCCTGTCTTTGTGAATCTGTCTCTGTGTCACTGCCTCTGTATCTCTGTCTCTGTCTCTATGTCTCTGTCTATGTGTCTCTGTCTTTATGTCTCTGTCTCTGTGTCTCTGTCTCTGTGTCTCTGTCTCTGTGTCTCTGTCTCTGTGTCTCTGTTTCTGTGTCTTGGACGCTGTGTCTCTGTCCCTGTGTCTCTGTCTCTGTGTCTCTGTCTCTGTGTCCCTGTCTCTGTGAATCTGTCTCTGTGTTTCTGTCTCTGTGTCTCTGTCCCTGTGTCTCTGGTTTTTTGTCTCTGTCTCTGTGTCTCTGTCTCTGTGTCTCTGTCTCTGTGTCTCTGTCTCTGTGTCTCTGTCTCTGTGTCTCCGTCCCTGTGTCTCCGTCTCCGCGTCTCCGTCTCTGTGTCTCTGTCTCTGTGTCTCTGTCTCTGTGTCTCTGTCTCTGTGTCTCTGTCTCTGTGTCTCTGTCTCTGTGTCTCTGTCTCTGTGTCTCTGTCTCTGTGTCTCTGTCTCTGTGTCTCTGTCCCTGTGTCTCTGTCTCTGTGCCTCTGTCTCTGTGTCTCAGTATCTGTGTCTCTGTCTCTGTGTCTCTGTCTCTGTGTCTCTGTCTCTGTGTCTCTGTCTCTGTGTCTCTGTCTCCGTCTCTGTGTCTCTGTCTCTGTGTCTCTGACTCTGTGTCTCTGTCTCTGTGTCTCTGTCTCTGTGTCTCTGTCTCTGTGTCTCTGTCTCTGTGTCTCTGTCTCTGTGTCTCTGTCTCTGTGTCTCTGTCTCTGTGTCTCTGTCTCTGTGTCTCTGTCTCTGTGTCTCTGTCTCTGTGTCTCTGTCTCTGTGTCTCAGTCTCTGTGTCCCTCTCTTTGTCAATCTGTCTCTGTCTCACCGCCTCTGTGTCTCTGTCTCTGTGTCTGTGTCTCTGTGTCTCTGGCTCTGTGTCTCTGTCTCTATGTCTCTGTCTATGTGTCTCTGTCTTTATGTCTCTGCCTCTGTGTCTCTGTCTCTGTGCCCTTGTCTCTGTGTCTCTGTTTCTGTGTCTTGGTCGCTGTGTCTCTGCCTCTGTGTCTCTGTCTCTGTGTCCCTGTCTCTGTGAATCTGTCTCTGTGTTTCTGTCTCTGTGTCTCTGTCCCTGTGTCTCTGGCTTTGTGTCTCTGTCTCTGTGTCTCTGTCTCTGTGTCAATGTCTCTGTGTCTCCGTCTCTGTGTTTCTATCTCTGCGTCTCTGTCTCTATGTCACTGTCTCTTTGTCTCTGTTTCTGTGTCTCCTTCTCTGTGTCTCTGCCTCTGTGTCCCTGTCTCTGTCTCTGTGTCTCTGTCTCTGTGTCTCTGTCTCTGTGTCTCTGTCTCTGTGTCTCTGTCTCTGTGTCTCTGTCTCTGTGTCTCTGTCCGTGTGTCTCTGTCTCTGTGTCTCTGGCTCTGTGTCCCTGTCTTTGTGAATCTGTCTCTGTGTCACTGCCTCTGTGTCTCTGTCTCTGTGTCTGTGCCTCTGTGTCTCTGTCTCTGTGTCTCTGTCTCTATGTCTCTGTCTATGTGTCTCTGTCTTTATGTCTCTGTCTCTGTGTCTCTGTCTCTGTGCCCTTGTCCCTGTGTCTCTGTTTCTGTGGCTTGGTCGCTGTGTCTCTGTCCCTGTGTCTCTGTCTCTGTTTCTCTGTCTCTGTGTCCCTGTCTCTGTGAATCTGTCTCTGTGTTTCTGTCCCTGTGTCTCTGTCCCTGTGTCTCTGGCTTTGTGTCTCTGTCTCTGTGTCTCTGTCTCTGTGTCTCTGTCTCTGTGTCTCTGTCTCTGTGTCTCTGTCTCTGCGTCTCTGTCTCTGTGTCTCTGTCTCTGTGTCTCTGTCTCTGTGTCTCTGTCTCTGTGTCTCTGTCCTTGTGCCTCTGTCTCTGTGTCTCTGGCTCTGTGTCCCTGTCCTTGTGAATCTGTCTCTGTGTCACTGCCTCTGTGTCTCTGTCTCTGTGTCTGTGTCTCTGTGTCTCTGTCTCTGTATCTCTGTCTCTGTCTCTATGTCTCTGTCTATGTGTCTCTGTCTTTATGTCTCTGTCTCTGTGTATCTGTCTCTGTGCCCTTGTCTCTGTGTCTCTGTTTCTGTGTCTTGGACGCTGTGTCCCTGTCCCTGTGTCTCTGTCTCTGTGTCTCTGTCTCTGTGTCCCTGTCTCTGTGAATCTGTCTCTGTGTCTCTGTCTCTGTGTCTCTGTCTCTGTGTCCCTGTCTCTGTGAATCTGTCTCTGTGTTTCTGTCTCCGTGTCTCTGTCCCTGTGTCTCTGGCTTTGTGTCTCTGTCTCTGTGTCTCTGTCTCTGTGTCTCTGTCTCTGTGCCTCTGTCTCTGTGTCTCCGTCTCTGTGTCTCTGTCTCTGTGTCTCTGTCTCTGTGTCTCTGTCTCTGTCTCTGTGTCTCTGTCTCTGTGTCTCTGTCTCTGTCTCTGTGTCTCTGTCTCTGTGTCTCTGTGTCTGTGTCTCTGTCTCTGTGTCTCTGACTCCGTCTCTGTGTGTCTGTCGCTGTGTCTATGTCTCTGTGTCTCCGTCTCTGTGTCCCTGTCTCTGTGTCCCTGTCTTTGTGTCTCTGTCTCTGTGTCTCTGTCTACGCGTCTGTGTCTGTGTCTATTCCTCCGTGTCTCTGTCTCTGTGTCTCTGACTCCGTCTCTGTGTCTCTGTCTCTGTGTCTCTGTCGCTGTGTCTATGTCTCTGTGTCTCTGTCTCTGTGTCCCTGTCTCTGTGTCCCTGTCTCTGTGTCTCTGTCTCTGTGTCTCTGTCTACGCGTTTCTGTCTCTGTGTCTATTCCTCCGTGTCTCTGTCTCTGCGTCTCTGACTCCGTCTCTGTGTGTCTGTCGCTGTGTCTATGTCTCTGTGTCTCCGTCTCTGTGTCCCTGTCTCTGTGTCCCTGTCTTTGTGTCTCTGTCTCTGTGTCTCTGTCTACGCGTCTGTGTCTGTGTCTATTCCTCCGTGTCTCTGTCTCTGTGTCTCTGACTCCGTCTCTGTGTCTCTGTGTCTCTGTCTCTGTGTCTCTGTCGCTGTGTCTATGTCTCTGTGTCTCTGTCTCTGTGTCCCTGTCTCTGTGTCCCTGTCTCTGTGTCTCTGTCTCTGTGTCTCTGTCTACGCGTTTCTGTCTCTGTGTCTATTCCTCCGTGTCTCTGTCTCTGCGTCTCTGACTCCGTCTGTGTGTCTCTGTCTCTGTCTCTGTGTCTATGTCTCTGTTTCTCTCCCTGCCTCACGGTCTCTGGGTCTCTGTCTCTATTCCTCCGTGTCTCTATCTCTGTGTCTCAGTCTCTGTGTCTCTCTCTATCTCTATGTCTCTGTGTCTGAGTCTCTGTCTCTGTGTCTATGTCTCTGTTTCTCCGTCTCTGTGTCTCAGTCTCTGTGTCCCTCTCTTTGTCAATCTGTCTCTGTGTCACTGCCTCTGTGTCTCTGTCTCTTTGCCCTTGTCTCTGTGTCTCTGTTTCTGTGTCTTGGTCGCTGTGTCTCTGTCTCTGTGTCTCTGTCTCTGTGTCCCTGTCTCTGTGAATCTGTATCTGTGTCTCTGTCCCTGTGTCTCTGGCTTTGTGTCTCTGTCTCTGTGTCTCTGTCTCTGTGTCTCTGTCTCTGTGTCTCTGTCTCTGTATCTCCGTCCCTGTGTCTCCGTCTCTGTGTCTCCGTCTCTGTGTCTCTGTCTCTGTGTCTCTGTCTCTGTGTCTCTGTCTCTGTGTCTCTGTCTCTGTGTCTCTGTCTCTGTGTCTCTGTCTCTGTGTCTCTGTCTCTGTGTCTCTGTCTCTGTGTCTCTGTCTCTGTGTCTCTGTCTCTGTGTCTCTGTCTCTGTGTCTCTGTCTCTGTGTCTCTGTCTCTGTGTCTCTGTCTCTGTGTCTCTGTCTCTGTGTCTCTGTCTCTGTGTCTCTGTCTCTGTGTCTCTGTCTCTGTGTCTCTGTCTCTGTGTCTCTGTCTCTGTGTCTCAGTATCTGTGTCTCTGTCTCTGTGTCTCTGTCTCTGTGTCTCTGTCTCTGTCTCTGCGTCTCTGTCTCTGTGTCTCTGTCTCTGTGTCTCTGTCTCTGTGTCTCTGACTCTGTGTCTCTGTCTCTGTGTCTCTGTCTCTGTGTCTCTGTCTCTGTGTCTCTGTCTCTGTGTCTCTGTCTCTGTGTCTCTGTCTCTGTGTCTCTGTCTCTGTGTCTCTGTCTCTGTGTCTCTGTCTCTGTGTCTCTGTCTCTGTGTCTCTGTCTCTGTGTCTCTGTCTCTGTGTCTCTGTCTCTGTGTCTCTGTCTCTGTGTCTCTGTCTCTGTGTCTCTGTCTCTGTGTCTCAGTCTCTGTGTCCCTCTCTTTGTCAATCTGTCTCTGTGTCACTGCCTCTGTGTCTCTGTCTCTGTGTCTGTGTCTCAGTCTCTGTGTCCCTCTCTTTGTCAATCTGTCTCTGTGTCACTGCCTCTGTGTCTCTGTCTCTGTGTCTGTGTCTCTGTCTCTGTCTCTGTTTCTCTGTCTCTGTGTCCCTGTCTCTGTGAATCTGTCTCTGTGTCTCTGTCTCTGTGTCTCTGTCTCTGTGTCTCTGTCTCTGTGTCTCTGTCTCTGTGTCTCTGTCTCTGTGTCACTGCCTCTGTGTCTCTGTCTCTGTGTCTGTGTCTCTGTGTCTCTGTCTCTGTGTCTCTGTCTCTATGTCTCTGTCTATGTGTCTCTGTCTTTATGTCTCTGTCTCTGTGTCTCTGTCTCTGTGCCCTTGTCCCTGTGTCTCTGTTTCTGTGTCTTGGTCGCTGTGTCTCTGTCTCTGTCTCTGTTTCTCTGTCTCTGTGTCCCTGTCTCTGTGAATCTGTCTCTGTGTTTCTGTCCCTGTTTCTCTGTCCCTGTGTCTCTGGCTTTGTGTCTCTGTCTCTGTGTCTCTGTCTCTGTTTCTCTGTCTCTGTGTCCCTGTCTCTGTGAATCTGTCTCTGTGTTTCTGTCCCTGTGTCTCTGTCCCTGTGTCTCTGGCTTTGTGTCTCTGTCTCTGTGTCTCTGTCTCTGTGTCTCTGTCTGTGTGTCTCTGTCTCTGTGTCTCTGTCTCTGTGTCTCTGTCTCTGCGTCTCTGTCTCTGTGTCTCTGTCTCTGTGTCTCTGTCTCTGTGTCTCTGTCTCTGTGTCTCTGTCCTTGTGCCTCTGTCTCTGTGTCTCAGGCTCTGTGTCCCTGTCTTTGTGAATCTGTCTCTGTGTCTCTGTCTCTGTGTCCCTGTCTCTGTGAATCTGCCTCTGTGTTTCTGTCTCCGTGTCTCTGTCCCTGTGTCTCTGGCTTTGTGTCTCTGTCTCTGTGTCTCTGTATCTGTGTCTCTGTCTCTGTGTCTCTGTCTCTGTGCCTCTGTCTCTGTGTCTCCGTCTCTGTGTCTCTGTCTCTGTGTCTCTGTCTCTGTGTCTCTGTCTCTGTGTCTCTGTCTCTGTCTCTGTGTCTCTGTCTCTGTGTCTCTGTCTCTGTGTCTCTGTCTCTGTGTCTCTGTCTCTGTGTCTCTGTGTCTCTGTCTCTGTGTCTCTGTCTCTGTGTCTCTGTCTCTGTGACTCAATCTCTGTGTCTCTGTCTCTGTGTCTCTGTGTCTGTGTCTCTGTCTCTGTGTCTCTGACTCCGTCTCTGTGTGTCTGTCGCTGTGTCTATGTCTCTGTGTCTCTGTCTCTGTGTCCCTGTCTCTGTGTCCCTGTCTCTGTGTCTCTGTCTCTGTGTCTCTGTCTACGCGTCTGTGTCTGTGTCTATTCCTCCGTGTCTCTGTCTCAGTGTCTCTGACTCCGTCTCTGTGTCTCTGTGTCTCTGTCTCTGTGTCTCTGTCGCTGTGTCTATGTCTCTGTGTCTCTGTCTCTGTGTCCCTGTCTCTGTGTCTCTGTCTCTGTGTCTCTGTCTCTGTGTCTCTGTCTACGCGTTTCTGTCTCTGTGTCTATTCCTCCGTGTCTCTGTCTCTGTGTCTCTGACTCCGTCTGTGTGTCTCTGTCTCTGTCTCTGTGTCTATGTCTCTGTTTCTCTCCCTGCCTCACGGTCTCTGAGTCTCTGTCTCTGTGTCTATTCCTCCGTGTCTCTATCTCTGTGTCTCAGTCTCTGTGTCTCTCTCTATCTCTATGTCTCTGTGTCTGTGTCTCTGTCTCTGTGTCTCTGACTCCGTCTCTGTGTCTCTGTCTCTGTCTCTGTGTCTATGTCTCTGTTTCTCTCTCGCTGCCTCACGGTCTCTGTGTCTATGTCTCCGTATCTCTGTCTCTGTACCTCTCTCTCTGTGTCTCCGTCTCTGTGTCTCTGTCTACGCGGCTCTGTCTCTGTGTCTATTCCTCCGTGTCTCTGTCTCTGTGTCTCTGTCTCTGTGTCTCTGTCTCTGTGTCTCTGTCTCTGTGTCTCTGTCCGTGTGTCTCTGTCTCTGTGTCTCTGGCTCTGTGTCCCTGTCTTTTTGAATCTGTCTCTGTGTTTCTGTCTCTGTGTCTCTGTCTCTGTGTCTCTGTCTCTGTGTCTCTGTCTCTGTGTCTCTGTCTCTGTGTCTCTGTCTCTGTGTCTCTGTCTCTGTGTCTCTGTCTCTGTGTCTCTGTATCTGTGTCTCTGTCTCTGTGTCTCTGTCTCTGTGTCTCTGTCTCTGTGTCTCTGTCTCTGTGTCTCTGTCTCTGTGTCTCTGTCTCTGTGTCTCTGTCTCTGTGTCTCTGTCTCTGTGTCTCTGTCTCTGTGTCTCTGTCTCTGTGTCTCTGTCTCTGTGTCTCTGTCTCTGTGTCTCTGTCTCTGTGTCTCTGTCTCTGTGTCTCTGTCTCTGTGTCTCTGTCTCTGTGTCTCTGTCTCTGTGTCTCCGTCCCTGTGTCTCCGTCTCTGTGTCTCCGTCTCTGTGTCTCCGTCTCTGTGTCTCCGTCTCTGTGTCTCTGTCTCTGTGTCTCTGTCTCTGTGTCTCTGTCTCTGTGTCTCTGTCTCTGTGTCTCTGTCTCTGTGTCTCTGTCCCTGTGTCTCTGTCTCTGTGTCTCTGTCTCTGTGTCTCTGTCTCTGTGTCTCTGTCTCTGTGTCTCCGTCCCTGTGTCTCCGTCTCTGTGTCTCCGTCTCTGTGTCTCCGTCTCTGTGTCTCTGTCTCTGTGTCTCTGTCTCTGTGTCTCTGTCTCTGCGTCTCTGTCTCTGTGTCTCTGTCCCTGTGTCTCTGTCTCTGTGTCTCTGTCTCTGTGTCTCAGTATCTGTGTCTCTGTCTCTGTGTCTCTATCTCTCTGTCTCTCTCTCTGTGTCTCTGTCTCTGTGTCTCTGTCTCTGTCTCTGTGTCTCTGTCTCTGAATCTCTGTCTCTTAGTTATTACGATAATAATAATAGTTATAAGGATAAAAATAAGAGTTATTACCATAATAATAATAGAAATACGGATAAAAATAAGAGTTATTGCATAATAAAAATAGCAATAAGGCTGAAAATAAGAGTTATTTATATAATAATAATACTGATAAGGCTGAAAATAATAGTTATTACGATAATAATAATACTAATAAGGATAAAAATAAGAGTTACTACATAATAAAAATAGGAATATGGCTGAAAATAATAGTTGTAATCATAATAATAATAGAAATAAGGATAAAAATAAGAGTTATTACGATAATAATAATAGTAATTAGGATAAAAATAAGAGTTATTACGATAATAATAATAGTTATAAGGATAAAAATAAGTGTTATTACCATAATAATAATAGAAATACGGATAAAAATAAGAGTTATTACATAATAAAAATAGGAGACAGAATACCCAATTTACTTTTAAAAAAATTACCACCTAAAGGTATACAATTTCTGTACAAACTCATAAGTACAATTTGGCAAGGTGGAGTTTTCCCAAAACTATGGAACAAAGCAATGGTCATTCCCATTCCCAAACCTGGTAAGAACAAAAACTATGCTAAGAATTATCGGCCAATAGCATTAACTTGTACGATGTGTAAACTCATGGAGAAGATCATTAACAGAAGGTTGAAAAATTATTTAGAAACTAATCATATTATAAATTCTGAACAAAGCGGATTCAGACAAAACAGATCTACACTAGACCACCTAGTCATGCTGGAATCCAACATATACGATGCATTCAATAAAAATTGTCATATTATTCTCATTAGCCTAGATATAGAGAAAGCCTATGAAATGATTTGGAAAGAACGTGTAGTTAAATTACTAATTAGTAACAATATTACCGGCAGGACACTAAAATTCATCTATAACTTCTTAAAACATAGATACATTCAAGTTAAGGCTAATGGCATACTGTCTCCTCCTATACCAATTGAAAATGGCATTCCCCAAGGTTCTGTTTTGAGCGTTACATTGTTCCTTTTAGCAATTAACGATATTGTTAGTAGAATTGACAAACCAGTTAAAAATGGGATATTTGCAGATGATATTACTCTTCTCTGTAGTGGTAGAAATCTAAAGGTCACGCGAGAGATATTACAAGCCTGCCTGGACAAATTATATGAATGGTCGATCAAAACTGGGTTCAAATTTTCTAGTAATAAGTCAGAATTTTTAGTATTAAAAAAAAGCAAAGAAACCAATAAGATTAAACTTTATATCAATAATAATAATATTAACGAAGTTAGTGAAATCAAAATATTAGGCCTAACGTTCGATAAAAAAATGTCATGGAAACCGCATATTTTAAGCCTGAAGACTGATTGCATTAAGCGATTAAACCTGCTAAAGATACTGGCCTTTAAAAACTGGGTAGCTGATTGTAAAGTCCTACTAAATACGTATAAATCTATAATACTCCCGAAATTAGACTATGCTTCGATAATATACGGAGCTAGTAATCACGCTAAAATACTTAACACTATTCAAAATTCGAGTCTCCGAATAGCACTAGGTGCCTTTCGCACCAGTCCCATAAACAGCTTACTGGTGGAAGGAAACATTATGCCTTTGAAGTATCGCAGAATGAAACTAGCCGCTAATTATATGTGCAAGTTAGCAGCCAATATGCACAACCCAAGAAGGGATCTCATACCTAACTCCGAACAAATGGAATTATTCAACAATACACGCAAAGACTATTCCCCGATCTTCATCAGATTAAGTAGATGGCTCGATGAACACAGCATAAGAATTCCTCCAATTATTGACGAAGATATATTAACTCCAGTAGAGGATGCCCAAAAACATATATTCAAGAAAATTCTAAACATATGGAACCAGGAATGGATATTAACTAATCCAACAAAGCTTCACGAAGTACGAGATGATATATATTCGAACAACCCAGCTTCATCCCTAAAAAGAAGAGAACAAATTATATTAACAAGGCTAAGGATAGGTCACATAAAACTAACCCACCAGCATTTAATATCGAAATCCGACAGACCGCTCTGCGAAAACTGTAATTCAGTACTAACTGATAAGCATATTTTACTGCAATGCCCAATTAGTGCAAACATTAGAGCCAGCGAGGAAGTACCTGCCGATATTAAGAAATGTTTAAATGACAAAAAGCATATAAGGGGAATAGTAACATTACTTACGAAACGAAAAATAATCGATGATATATAAAGCACAGTTAGATTTAGATAACAAATAATTGATATATAGATGTTAACTATGGATACTTATTAACACGTTTTAGTATAAGTCAAATGTAAGAATGAAACTATGTATATAATGTGGTCGCTAATGGCTAAAAAGCTGATGCGACATTAAATATATAAATTAAAAAAAAAAATAAAAAACAAAAAATAGGAATAAGGCTGAAAATAATGGTTATAATGATAATAATGATGGTAATAAGGATAAAAATAAGAGTTATTACATAATAAAAATAGCAATATGGCTGAAAATAATAGTTGTAATGATAATAATAATAGAAATAAGGATAAAAATAAGAGTTATTACGATAATAATAATAGTAATAAGGATAAAAATAAGAGTTATTACGATAATAAAAATAGGAATATGGCTGAAAGTAATAGTTATAATGACAATAATAATAGAAATAAGGATAAAAATAAGAGTTATTACGATAAAAATAATAGTAATAAGGATAAAAATAAGAGTTATTACGACAATAATAATAGTTATAAGGATAAAAATAAGAGTTATTATGATAATGAGAATAGAAATAAGGATAAAAATAAGAGTTATTACGATAATAAAAATAGGAATAAGGACAAAAATAAGAGTTATTACGATAATAATAAGAGTTATAAGGATGAAAATAAGAGTTATTATGATAATGAGAATAGAAATAAGGATAAAAATAAGAGTTATTACGATAATAAAAATAGGAATAAGGACAAAAATAAGAGTTATTACGATAAAAATAATAGTAATAAGGATAAAAATAAGAGTTATTACGACAATAATAATAGTTATAAGGATAAAAATAAGAGTTATTATGATAATGAGAATA
Organism: Megachile willughbiella; assembly: GCA_945859595.2. Taxonomy (NCBI): domain Eukaryota; kingdom Metazoa; phylum Arthropoda; class Insecta; order Hymenoptera; family Megachilidae; genus Megachile; species Megachile willughbiella. The sequence continues at coordinate 29,814 of CAMAOD020000036.1, read as the reverse complement.
GAAATGAGGATAAAAATAAGAGTTATTACGACAATAATAATAGTTATAAGGATAAAAATAAGAGTTATTATGATAATGAGAATAGAAATGAGGATAAAAATAAGAGTTATTACATAATAAAAATAGCAATATGGCTGAAAATAATAGTTGTAATGATAATAATAATAGAAATAAGGATAAAAATAAGAGTTATTACGATAATAATAATAGTAATAAGGATAAAAATAAGAGTTATTACATAATAAAAATAGGAATATGGCTGAAAGTAACAGTTATATTGATAATAATAATAGAAATAAGGACAAAAATAAGAGTTATTACGATAATAATAATAGTAATGAGGACAAAAATAAGAGTTATTACGATAATAATAATAGTAACAAGGATAAATATAAGAGTTATTATGATAATGAGAATAGAAATAAGGATAAAAATAAGAGTTATTTATATAATAATAGTACTGATAAGGCTGAAAATAATAGCTATTACGATAATAATAATACTAATAAGGATAAAAATAACAGTTATTACGATAATAATAATAGTAATAAGGATAAAAATAAGAGTTATTATATAATAAAAATAGGAATATTGCTGAAAAGAATAGTTATAATGATAATAATAATAGAAATAAGGATAAAAATAAGAGTTATTACGATAATAATAATAGTTAAAAGGATAAAAATAAGAGTTATTATGATAATGAGAATAGAAATAAGGATAAAAATAAGAGTTATTTATATAATAATAGTACTGATAAGGCTGAAAATAATAGTTATTACGATAATAATAATACTAATAAGGATAGAAAATAAGAGTTATTACGATAATAATAATAGTAATAAGGATAAAAATAAGAGTTATTACATAATGAAAATAGGAATAAGGCTGAAAATAATGGTTATAATTATAATAATGAAGGTAATAAGGATAAAAATAAGAGTTATTACGATAAAAATAATAGTAATAAGGATAAAAGTAAGAGTTCATATGATGATAAAATAGGAATAAGGACAGAAATAAGAGTTATTACGATAATAATAATAGTAATAAGGATAAAAATAAGAGTTATTACAATAACAAAAATAGGAATATGGCTGAAAGTAATAGTTATAATGATAATAATAATAGAAATAAGGATAAAAATAAGAGTTATTACGATAAAAATAATAGTAATAAGGATAAAAATAAGAGTTATTACGACAATAATAATAGTTATAAGGATAAAAATAAGAGTTATTATGATAATGAGAATAGAAATAAGGATAAAAATAAGAGTTATTTATATAATAATAATACTGATAAGGCTGAAAATAATAGTTATTACGATAATAATAATACTAATAAGGATAAAAATAACAGTTATTACGATAATAATAATAGTAATAAGGATAAAAGTAAGAGTTAATATGATGATAAAATAGGAATAAGGACAGAAATAAGAGTTATTACGATAATAATAATAGTAATAAGGATAAAAATAAGAGATATTTCATAATAAAAATAGGAATATGGCTGAAAGTAACAGTTATAATGATAATAATAATAGAAATAAGGATAAAAATAAGAGTTATTATATAATAAAAATAGGAATATTGCTGAACATAATAGTTATAATGATAATAATAATAGAAATAAGGATAAAAATAAAAGTTATTACGATAATAATAATACTAATAAGGATATAAATAAGAGTTATTACGATAATAATAATAGTAATAAGGATAAAAAGAAGAGTTATTACATAATAAAAATAGGAATAAGGCTGAAAATAATGGTTATAATGATAATAATGATGGTAATAAGGATAAAAATAAGAGTTATTACATAATAAAAATAGGAATATGGCTGAAAATAATAGTTGTAATGATAATAATAATAGAAATAAGGATAAAAATAAGAGTTATTACGATAATAATAATAGTAATAAGGATAAAAATAAGAGTTATTACGATAATAATAATAGTTAAAAGGATAAAAATAAGAGTTATTATGATAATGACAATAGAAATAAGGATAAAAATAAGAGTTATTACATAATAAAAATAGGAATATGGCTGAAAGTAACAGTTATAATGATAATAATAATAGAAATAAGGATAAAACTAAGAGTTATTATACAATAAAAATAGGAATATTGCTGAAAATAATAGTTATAATGATAATAATAATAGAAATAAGGATAAAAATAAGAGTTATTACGATAATAATAATACTAATAAGGATATAAATAAGAGTTATTACGATAATAATAATAGTAATAAGGATAAAAATAAGAGTTACTACATAATAAAAATAGGAATAAGGCTGAAAATAATGGTTAGAATGATAATAATGACGGTAATAAGGATAAAAATAAGAGTTATTACATAATAAAAATAGGAATATGGCTGAAAATAATAGTTGTAATGATAATAATAATAGAAAGAAGGCTGAAAATAATGGTTATAATTATAATAATGATGGTAATAAGGACAAAAATAAGAGTTATTACGATAAAAATAATAGTAATAAGGATAAAAGTAAGAGTTAATATGATGATAAAATAGGAATGAGGACAAAAATAAGAGTTGTTACAATAATAATAATAGTTATAAGGATAAAAATAAGAGTTATTATGATAACGAGAATAGAAATAAGGATAAAAAAAAGAGTTATTATATAATAAAAATAGGAATATTGCTGAACATAATAGTTATAATGATAATAATAATAGAAATAAGGATAAAAATAAAAGTTATTACGATAATAATAATACTAATAAGGATATAAATAAGAGTTATTACGATAATAATAATAGTAATAAGGATAAAAAGAAGAGTTATTACATAATAAAAATAGGAATAAGGCTGAAAATAATGGTTATAATGATAATAATGATGGTAATAAGGATAAAAATAAGAGTTATTACATAATAAAAATAGGAATATGGCTGAAAATAATAGTTGTAATGATAATAATAATAGAAATAAGGATAAAAATAAGAGTTATTACGATAATAATAATAGTAATAAGGATAAAAATAAGAGTTATTACGATAATAATAATAGTTAAAAGGATAAAAATAAGAGTTATTATGATAATGACAATAGAAATAAGGATAAAAATAAGAGTTATTACATAATAAAAATAGGAATATGGCTGAAAGTAACAGTTATAATGATAATAATAATAGAAATAAGGATAAAACTAAGAGTTATTATATAATAAAAATAGGAATATTGCTGAAAATAATAGTTATAATGATAATAATAATAGAAATAAGGATAAAAATAAGAGTTATTACGATAATAATAATACTAATAAGGATATAAATAAGAGTTATTACGATAATAATAATAGTAATAAGGATAAAAATAAGAGTTACTACATAATAAAAATAGGAATAAGGCTGAAAATAATGGTTAGAATGATAATAATGACGGTAATAAGGATAAAAATAAGAGTTATTACATAATAAAAATAGGAATATGGCTGAAAATAATAGTTGTAATGATAATAATAATAGAAAGAAGGCTGAAAATAATGGTTATAATTATAATAATGATGGTAATAAGGACAAAAATAAGAGTTATTACGATAAAAATAATAGTAATAAGGATAAAAGTAAGAGTTAATATGATGATAAAATAGGAATGAGGACAAAAATAAGAGTTGTTACAATAATAATAATAGTTATAAGGATAAAAATAAGAGTTATTATGATAACGAGAATAGAAATAAGGATAAAAAAAAGAGTTATTATATAATAAAAATAGGAATATTGCTGAAAATAATAGTTATAATGATAATAATAATAGAAATAAGGATAAAAATAAGAGTTATTACGATAATAATAATAGTTAAAAGGATAAACATAAGAGTTATTATGATAATGAGAATAGAAATAAGGATAAAAATAAGAGTTATTTATATAATAATAGTACTGATAAGGCTGAAAATAATAGTTATTACGATAATAATAATACTAATAAGGATAGAAAATAAGAGTTATTACGATAATAATAATAGTAATAAGGATAAAAATAAGAGTTATTACATAATGAAAATAGGAATAAGGCTGAAAATAATGGTTATAATTATAATAATGATGGTAATAAGGATAAAAATAAGAGTTATTACGATAAAAATAATAGTAATAAGGATAAAAGTAAGAGTTCATATGATGATAAAATAGGAATAAGGACAAAAATAAGAGTTATTACGAAAACAATAATAGTAATAGGGATAAAAATAAGAGTTATTACGATAATAATAATAGTTAAAAGGATAAAAATAAGAGTTATTATGATAATGAGAATAGAAATAAGGATAAAAATAAGAGATATTTCATAATAAAAATAGGAATATGGCTGAAAGTAACAGTTATAATGATACTAATAATAGAAATAAGGATAAAAATAAGAGTTATTATATAATAAAAATAGGAATATTGCTGAAAATAATAGTTATAATGATAATAATAATAGAAATAAGGATAAAAATAAGAGTTATTACGATAATAATAATACTAATAAGGATATAAATAAGAGTTATTACGATAATAATAATAGTAATAAGGATAAAAATAAGAGTTATTACATAACAAAAATAGGAATAAGGCTGAAAATAATGGTTATAACGATAATAGTAATAGTAATAAGGATAAAAATAAGAGTTATTACGATAAAAATAATAGTAATAAGGATAAAAGTAAGAGTTAATATGATGATAAAATAGTTATAAGGATAAAAATAAGAGTTATTACAATAATAATAATAGTTATAAGGATAAAAATAAGAGTTATTACAATAATAATAATAGTTATAAGGATAAAAATAAGAGTTATTATGATAACGAGAATAGAAATAAGGATAAAAAAAAGAGTTATTATATAATAAAAATAGGAATATTGCTGAAAAGAATAGTTATAATGATAATAATAATAGAAATAAGGATAAAAAAAAGAGTTATTACGATAATAATAATAGTTAAAAGGATAAAAATAAGAGTTATTATGATAATGAGAATAGAAATAAGGATAAAAATAAGAGTTATTTATATAATAATAGTACTGATAAGGCTGAAAATAATAGTTATTACGATAATAATAATACTAATAAGGATAGAAAATAAGAGTTATTACGATAATAATAATAGTAATAAGGATAAAAATAAGAGTTATTACATAATAAAAATAGGAATAAGGCTGAAAATAATGGTTATAATTATAATAATGATGGTAATAAGGATAAAAATAAGAGTTATTACGATAAAAATAATAGTAATAAGGATAAAAGTAAGAGTTCATATGATGATAAAATAGGAATAAGGACAAAAATAAGAGTTATTACGAAAACAATAATAGTAATAGGGATAAAAATAAGAGTTATTACGATAATAATAATAGTTAAAAGGATAAAAATAAGAGTTATTATGATAATGAGAATAGAAATAAGGATAAAAATAAGAGATATTTCATAAAAAATAGGAATATGGCTGAAAGTAACAGTTATAATGATAATAATAATAGAAATAAGGATAAAAATAAGAGTTATTATATAATAAAAATAGGAATATTGCTGAACATAATAGTTATAATGATAATAATAATAGAAATAAGGATAAAAATAAAAGTTATTACGATAATAATAATACTAATAAGGATATAAATAAGAGTTATTACGATAATAATAATAGTAATAAGGATAAAAAGAAGAGTTATTACATAATAAAAATAGGAATAAGGCTGAAAATAATGGTTATAATGATAATAATGATGGTAATAAGGATAAAAATAAGAGTTATTACATAATAAAAATAGGAATATGGCTGAAAATAATAGTTATAATGATAATAATAATAGAAATAAGGATAAAAATAAGAGTCATTACGATAATAATAATAGTAATAAGGATAAAAATAAGAGTTATTACGATAATAATAATAGTAATAAGGATAAAAATAAGAGTTATTACATAATAAAAATAGGAATAAGGCTGAAAATAATGGCTATAATGATAATAATGATGGTAATAATGATAAAAATAAGATTTATTACGATAATAATAATAGTGATAAGGATAAAAGTAAGAGTTAATATGATGATAAAATAGGAATAAGGACAGAAATAAGTGTTATTACGATAATAATAATAGTTATAAGGATAAAAATAAGAGTTATTACATAATAAAAATAGGAATAAGGCTGAAAATAATGGCTATAATGATAATAATGATGGTAATAAGGATAAAAATAAGATTTATTACGATAATAATAATAGTAATAAGGATAAAAGTAAGAGTTAATATGATGATAAAATAGGAATAAGGACAGAAATAAGAGTTATTACGATAACAAAAATAGGAATATGGCTGAAAGTAATAGTTATAATGACAATAATAATAGAAATAAGGATAAAAATAAGAGTTATTACGATAAAAATAATAGTAATAAGGATAAAAATAAGAGTTATTACGACAATAATAATAGTTATAAGGATAAAAATAAGAGTTATTATGATAATGAGAATAGAAATACGGATAAAAATAAGAGTTATTACATAATAAAAATAGGAATAAGGCTGAAAATAATGGCTACAATGATAATAATGATGGTAATAAGGATAAAAATAAGATTTATTACTATAATAATAATAGTAATAAGGATAAAAGTAAGAGTTAATATGATGATAGAATAGGAATGAGGACAAAAATAAGAGTTATTACAATAATAATAATAGTTATAAGGATAAAAATAAGAGTTATTATGATAACGAGAATAGAAATAAGGATAAAAAAAAAGAGTTATTACAATAACAAAAATGGGAATATGGCTGAAAGTAATAGTTATAATGATAATAATAATAGAAATAAGGATAAAAATAAGAGTTATTACGATAAAAATAATAGTAATAAGGATAAAAATAAGAGTTATTACGACAATAATAATAGTTATAAGGATAAAAATAAGAGTTATTATGATAATGAGAATAGAAATACGGATAAAAATAAGAGTTATTACATAATAAAAATAGGAATAAGGCTGAAAATAATGGCTACAATGATAATAATAATAGTAATAAGGATAAAAATAAGAGTTATTACGATAATAAAAATAGGAATAAGGACAAAAATAAGAGTTATTACGATAATAATAATAGTAATAAGGATAAAAATAAGAGTTATTACAATAACAAAAATGGGAATATGGCTGAAAGTAATAGTTATAATGATAATAATAATAGAAATAAGGATAAAAATAAGAGTCATTACGATAATAATAATAGTAATAAGGATAAAAATAAGAGTTATTACGATAATAATAATAGTTATAAGGATAAAAATAAGAGTTATTACGATAATAATAATACTAATAAGGATATAAATAAGAGTTATTACGATAATAATAATAGTAATAAGGATAAAAATAAGAGTTATTACATAATAAAAATAGGAATAAGGCTGAAAATAATGGTTAGAATGATAATAATGACGGTAATAAGGATAAAAATAAGAGTTATTACATAATAAAAATAGGAATATGGCTGAAAATAATAGTTGTAATGATAATAATAATAGAAATAAGGATAAAAATAAGAGTTATTACGATAATAATAATAGTAATAAGGATAAAAATAAGAGTTATTACATAATAAAAATAGGAATAAGGCTGAAAATAATGGTTATGATGATAATAATAATAGAAGTAAGGATAAAAATAATAGTTCGTACGATAATAATAATAGTAATAAGGATAAAAATAAGAGTTATTACATAATGAAAATAGGAATAAGGCTGAAAATAATGGTTATAATTATAATAATGATGGTAATAAGGATAAAAATAAGAGTTATTACGATAAAAATAATAGTAATAAGGATAAAAGTAAGAGTTCATATGATGATAAAATAGGAATAAGGACAAAAATAAGAGTTATTACGATAATAATAATAGTAATAAGGATAAAAATAAGAGTTATTACGATAATAATAATAGTTAAAAGGATAACAATAAGAGTTATTATGATAATGAGAATAGAAATAAGGATAAAAATAAGAGTTATTACATAATAAAAATAGGAATATGGCTGAAAGTAACAGTTATAATGATAATAATAATAGAAATAAGGATAAAAATAAGAGTTATTATATAATAAAAATAGGAATATTGCTGAACATAATAGTTATAATGATAATAATAATAGAAATAAGGATAAAAATAAAAGTTATTACGATAATAATAATACTAATAAGGATATAAATAAGAGTTATTACGATAATAATAATAGTAATAAGGATAAAAATAAGAATTATTACATAATAAAAATAGGAATAAGGCTGAAAATAATGGTTATAATGATAATAATGATGGTAATAAGGATAAAAATAAGAGTTATTACATAATAAAAATAGGAATATGGCTGAAAATAATAGTTGTAATGATAATAATAATAGAAATAAGGCTGAAAATAATGGTTATAATTATAATAATGATGGTAATAAGGACAAAAATAAGAGTTATTACGATAAAAATAATAGTAATAAGGATAAAAGTAAGAGTTAATATGATGATAAAATAGGAATGAGGACAAAAATAAGAGTTGTTACAATAATAATAATAGTTATAAGGATAAAAATAAGAGTTATTATGATAACGAGAATAGAAATAAGGATAAAAAAAGAGTTATTATATAATAAAAATAGGAATATTGCTGAAAATAATAGTTATAATGATAATAATAATAGAAATAAGGATAAAAATAACAGTTATTACGATAATAATAATAGTAATAAGGATAAAAATAAGAGTTATTACAATAACAAAAATGGGAATATGGCTGAAAGTAATAGTTATAATGATAATAATAATAGAAATAAGGATAAAAATAAGAGTCATTACGATAATAATAATAGTAATAAGGATAAAAATAAGAGTTATTACGATAATAATAATAGTTATAAGGATATAAATAAGAGTTATTACGATAATAATAATAGTAATAAGGATAAAAATAAGAGTTATTACATAATAAAAATAGGAATAAGGCTGAAAATAATGATTAGAATGATAATAATGACGGTAATAAGGATAAAAATAAGAGTTATTACATAATAAAAATAGGAATATGGCTGAAAATAATAGTTGTAATGATAATAATAATAGAAATAAGGATAAAAATAAGAGTTATTACGATAATAATAATAGTAATAAGGATAAAAATAAGAGTTATTACATAATAAAAATAGGAATAAGGCTGAAAATAATGGTTATGATGATAATAATAATAGAAGTAAGGATAAAAATAATAGTTCGTACGATAATAATAATAGTAATAAGGATAAAAATAAGAGTTATTACATAATGAAAATAGGAATAAGGCTGAAAATAATGGTTATAATTATAATAATGCTGGTAATAAGGATAAAAATAAGAGTTATTACGATAAAAATAATAGTAATAAGGATAAAAGTAAGAGTTCATATGATGATAAAATAGGAATAAGGACAAAAATAAGAGTTATTACGATAATAATAATAGTAATAAGGATAAAAATAAGAGTTATTACGATAATAATAATAGTTAAAAGGATAACAATAAGAGTTATTATGATAATGAGAATAGAAATAAGGATAAAAATAAGAGTTATTACATAATAAAAATAGGAATATGGCTGAAAGTAACAGTTATAATGATAATAATAATAGTTAAAAGGATAAAAATAAGAGTTATTATGATAATGAGAATAGAAATAAGGATAAAAATAAGAGATATTTCATAATAAAAATAGGAATATGGCTGAAAGTAACAGTTATAATGATACTAATAATAGAAATAAGGATAAAAATAAGAGTTATTATATAATAAAAATAGGAATATTGCTGAAAATAATAGTTATAATGATAATAATAATAGAAATAAGGATAAAAATAAGAGTTATTACGATAATAATAATACTAATAAGGATATAAATAAGAGTTATTACGATAATAATAATAGTAATAAGGATAAAAATAAGAGTTATTACATAATAAAAATAGGAATAAGGCTGAAAATAATGGTTATAACGATAATAGTAATAGTAATAAGGATAAAAATAAGAGTTATTACGATAAAAATAATAGTAATAAGGATAAAAGTAAGAGTTAATATGATGATAAAATAGTTATAAGGATAAAAATAAGAGTTATTACAATAATAATAATAGTTATAAGGATAAAAATAAGAGTTATTATGATAACGAGAATAGGAATAAGGATAAAAAAAAGAGTTATTATATAATAAAAATAGGAATATTGCTGAAAAGAATAGTTATAATGATAATAATAATAGAAATAAGGATAAAAATAAGAGTTATTACGATAATAATAATAGTTAAAAGGATAAAAATAAGAGTTATTATGATAATGAGAATAGAAATAAGGATAAAAATAAGAGTTATTTATATAATAATAGTACTGATAAGGCTGAAAATAATAGTTATTACGATAATAATAATACTAATAAGGATAGAAAATAAGAGTTATTACGATAATAATAATAGTAATAAGGATAAAAATAAGAGTTATTACATAATAAAAATAGGAATAAGGCTGAAAATAATGGTTATGATGATAATAATAATAGAAGTAAGGATAAAAATAATAGTTCGTACGATAATAATAATAGTAATAAGGATAAAAATAAGAGTTATTACATAATGAAAATAGGAATAAGGCTGAAAATAATGGTTATAATTATAATAATGCTGGTAATAAGGATAAAAATAAGAGTTATTACGATAAAAATAATAGTAATAAGGATAAAAGTAAGAGTTCATATGATGATAAAATAGGAATAAGGACAAAAATAAGAGTTATTACGATAATAATAATAGTAATAAGGATAAAAATAAGAGTTATTACGATAATAATAATAGTTAAAAGGATAACAATAAGAGTTATTATGATAATGAGAATAGAAATAAGGATAAAAATAAGAGTTATTACATAATAAAAATAGGAATATGGCTGAAAGTAACAGTTATAATGATAATAATAATAGTTAAAAGGATAAAAATAAGAGTTATTATGATAATGAGAATAGAAATAAGGATAAAAATAAGAGATATTTCATAATAAAAATAGGAATATGGCTGAAAGTAACAGTTATAATGATACTAATAATAGAAATAAGGATAAAAATAAGAGTTATTATATAATAAAAATAGGAATATTGCTGAAAATAATAGTTATAATGATAATAATAATAGAAATAAGGATAAAAATAAGAGTTATTACGATAATAATAATACTAATAAGGATATAAATAAGAGTTATTACGATAATAATAATAGTAATAAGGATAAAAATAAGAGTTATTACATAATAAAAATAGGAATAAGGCTGAAAATAATGGTTATAACGATAATAGTAATAGTAATAAGGATAAAAATAAGAGTTATTACGATAAAAATAATAGTAATAAGGATAAAAGTAAGAGTTAATATGATGATAAAATAGTTATAAGGATAAAAATAAGAGTTATTACAATAATAATAATAGTTATAAGGATAAAAATAAGAGTTATTATGATAACGAGAATAGGAATAAGGATAAAAAAAAGAGTTATTATATAATAAAAATAGGAATATTGCTGAAAAGAATAGTTATAATGATAATAATAATAGAAATAAGGATAAAAATAAGAGTTATTACGATAATAATAATAGTTAAAAGGATAAAAATAAGAGTTATTATGATAATGAGAATAGAAATAAGGATAAAAATAAGAGTTATTTATATAATAATAGTACTGATAAGGCTGAAAATAATAGTTATTACGATAATAATAATACTAATAAGGATAGAAAATAAGAGTTATTACGATAATAATAATAGTAATAAGGATAAAAATAAGAGTTATTACATAATAAAAATAGGAATAAGGCTGAAAATAATGGTTATGATGATAATAATAATAGAAGTAAGGATAAAAATAATAGTTCGTACGATAATAATAATAGTAATAAGGATAAAAATAAGAGTTATTACATAATGAAAATAGGAATAAGGCTGAAAATAATGGTTATAATTATAATAATGATGGTAATAAGGATAAAAATAAGAGTTATTACGATAAAAATAATAGTAATAAGGATAAAAGTAAGAGTTCATATGATGATAAAATAGGAATAAGGACAAAAATAAGAGTTATTACGAAAACAATAATAGTAATAGGGATAAAAATAAGAGTTATTACGATAATAATAATAGTTAAAAGGATAAAAATAAGAGTTATTATGATAATGAGAATAGAAATAAGGATAAAAATAAGAGATATTTCATAAAAAATAGGAATATGGCTGAAAGTAACAGTTATAATGATAATAATAATAGAAATAAGGATAAAAATAAGAGTTATTATATAATAAAAATAGGAATATTGCTGAACATAATAGTTATAATGATAATAATAATAGAAATAAGGATAAAAATAAAAGTTATTACGATAATAATAATACTAATAAGGATATAAATAAGAGTTATTACGATAATAATAATAGTAATAAGGATAAAAAGAAGAGTTATTACATAATAAAAATAGGAATAAGGCTGAAAATAATGGTTATAATGATAATAATGATGGTAATAAGGATAAAAATAAGAGTTATTACATAATAAAAATAGGAATATGGCTGAAAATAATAGTTGTAATGATAATAATAATAGAAATAAGGATAAAAATAAGAGTTATTACGATAATAATAATAGTAATAAGGATAAAAATAAGAGTTATTACGATAATAATAATAGTTAAAAGGATAAAAATAAGAGTTATTATGATAATGACAATAGAAATAAGGATAAAAATAAGAGTTATTACATAATAAAAATAGGAATATGGCTGAAAGTAACAGTTATAATGATAATAATAATAGAAATAAGGATAAAACTAAGAGTTATTATATAATAAAAATAGGAATATTGCTGAAAATAATAGTTATAATGATAATAATAATAGAAATAAGGATAAAAATAAGAGTTATTACGATAATAATAATACTAATAAGGATATAAATAAGAGTTATTACGATAATAATAATAGTAATAAGGATAAAAATAAGAGTTACTACATAATAAAAATAGGAATGAGGCTGAAAATAATGGTTAGAATGATAATAATGACGGTAATAAGGATAAAAATAAGAGTTATTACATAATAAAAATAGGAATATGGCTGAAAATAATAGTTATAATGACAATAATAATAGAAATAAGGATAAAAATAAGAGTTATTACATAATAAAAATAGGAATATGGCTGAAAGTAACAGTTATAATGATAATAATAATAGAAATAAGGATAAAACTAAGAGTTATTATATAATAAAAATAGGAATATTGCTGAAAATAATAGTTATAATGATAATAATAATAGAAATAAGGATAAAAATAAGAGTTATTACGATAATAATAATACTAATAAGGATATAAATAAGAGTTATTACGATAATAATAATAGTAATAAGGATAAAAATAAGAGTTACTACATAATAAAAATAGGAATAAGGCTGAAAATAATGGTTAGAATGATAATAATGACGGTAATAAGGATAAAAATAAGAGTTATTACATAATAAAAATAGGAATATGGCTGAAAATAATAGTTATAATGACAATAATAATAGAAATAAGGATAAAAATAAGAGTTATTACGATAAAAAATAATAGTAATAAGGATAAAAATAAGAGTTATTACATAATGAAAATAGGAATAAGGCTGAAAGTAATGGTTATAATTATAATAATGATGGTAATAAGGACAAAAATAAGAGTTATTACGATAAAAAGAATAGTAATAAGGATAAAAGTAAGAGTTAATATGATGATAAAATAGGAATGAGGACAAAAATAAGAGTTGTTACAATAATAATAATAGTTATAAGGATAAAAATAAGAGTTATTACGATAATAATAATAGTTAAAAGGATAAAAATAAGAGTTATTATGATAATGAGAATAGAAATAAGGATAAAAATAAGAGATATTTCATAATAAAAAATAGGAATATGGCTGAAAGTAACAGTCATAATGATAATAATAATAGAAATAAGGATAAAAATAAGAGTTATTATATAATAAAAATAGGAATATTGCTGAACATAATAGTTATAATGATAATAATAATAGAAATAAGGATAAAAATAAAAGTTATTACGATAATAATAATACTAATAAGGATATAAATAAGAGTTATTACGATAATAATAATACTAATAAGGATATAAATAAGAGTTATTACGATAATAATAATAGTAATAAGGATAAAAATAAGAGTTATTACATAATAAAAATGGGAATAAGGCTGAAAATAATGGTTATAATGATAATAATGATGGTAATAAGGATAAAAATAAGAGTTATTACATAATAAAAATAGGAATATGGCTGAAAATAATAGTTGTAATGATAATAATAATAGAAATAAGGCTGAAAATAATGGTTATAATTATAATAATGATGGTAATAAGGACAAAAATAAGAGTTATTACGATAAAAATAATAGTAATAAGGATAAAAGTAAGAGTTAATATGATGATAAAATAGGAATGAGGACAAAAATAAGAGTTGTTACAATAATAATAATAGTTATAAGGATAAAAATAAGAGTTATTATGATAACGAGAATTGAAATAAGGATAAAAAAAAGAGTTATTATATAATAAAAATAGGAATATGGCTGAAAATAATAGTTGTAATGATAATAATAATAGAAATAAGGATAAAAATAAGAGTCATTACGATAATAATAATAGTAATAAGGATAAAAATAAGAGTTATTACGATAATAATAATAGTTATAAGGATAAAAATAAGAGTTATTACGATAATAATAATACTAATAAGGATATAAATAAGAGTTATTACGATAATAATAATAGTAATAAGGATAAAAATAAGAGTTATTACATAATAAAAATAGGAATAAGGCTGAAAATAATGGTTATGATGATAATAATAATAGAAGTAAGGATAAAAATAATAGTTCGTACGATAATAATAATAGTAATAAGGATAAAAATAAGAGTTATTACATAATGAAAATAGGAATAAGGCTGAAAATAATGGTTATAATTATAATAATGCTGGTAATAAGGATAAAAATAAGAGTTATTACGATAAAAATAATAGTAATAAGGATAAAAGTAAGAGTTCATATGATGATAAAATAGGAATAAGGACAAAAATAAGAGTTATTACGATAATAATAATAGTAATAAGGATAAAAATAAGAGTTATTACGATAATAATAATAGTTAAAAGGATAACAATAAGAGTTATTATGATAATGAGAATAGAAATAAGGATAAAAATAAGAGTTATTACATAATAAAAATAGGAATATGGCTGAAAGTAACAGTTATAATGATAATAATAATAGTTAAAAGGATAAAAATAAGAGTTATTATGATAATGAGAATAGAAATAAGGATAAAAATAAGAGATATTTCATAATAAAAATAGGAATATGGCTGAAAGTAACAGTTATAATGATACTAATAATAGACATAAGGATAAAAATAAGAGTTATTATATAATAAAAAATAGGAATATTGCTGAAAATAATAGTTATAATGATAATAATAATAGAAATAAGGATAAAAATAAGAGTTATTACGATAATAATAATACTAATAAGGATATAAATAAGAGTTATTACGATAATAATAATAGTAATAAGGATAAAAATAAGAGTTATTACATAATAAAAATAGGAATAAGGCTGAAAATAATGGTTATAACGATAATAGTAATAGTAATAAGGATAAAAATAAGAGTTATTACGATAAAAATAATAGTAATAAGGATAAAAGTAAGAGTTAATATGATGATAAAATAGTTATAAGGATAAAAATAAGAGTTATTACAATAATAATAATAGTTATAAGGATAAAAATAAGAGTTATTATGATAACGAGAATAGGAATAAGGATAAAAAAAAGAGTTATTATATAATAAAAATAGGAATATTGCTGAAAAGAATAGTTATAATGATAATAATAATAGAAATAAGGATAAAAATAAGAGTTATTACGATAATAATAATAGTTAAAAGGATAAAAATAAGAGTTATTATGATAATGAGAATAGAAATAAGGATAAAAATAAGAGTTATTTATATAATAATAGTACTGATAAGGCTGAAAATAATAGTTATTACGATAATAATAATACTAATAAGGATAGAAAATAAGAGTTATTACGATAATAATAATAGTAATAAGGATAAAAATAAGAGTTATTACATAATAAAAATAGGAATAAGGCTGAAAATAATGGTTATGATGATAATAATAATAGAAGTAAGGATAAAAATAATAGTTCGTACGATAATAATAATAGTAATAAGGATAAAAATAAGAGTTATTACATAATGAAAATAGGAATAAGGCTGAAAATAATGGTTATAATTATAATAATGATGGTAATAAGGATAAAAATAAGAGTTATTACGATAAAAATAATAGTAATAAGGATAAAAGTAAGAGTTCATATGATGATAAAATAGGAATAAGGACAAAAATAAGAGTTATTACGAAAACAATAATAGTAATAGGGATAAAAATAAGAGTTATTACGATAATAATAATAGTTAAAAGGATAAAAATAAGAGTTATTATGATAATGAGAATAGAAATAAGGATAAAAATAAGAGATATTTCATAAAAAATAGGAATATGGCTGAAAGTAACAGTTATAATGATAATAATAATAGAAATAAGGATAAAAATAAGAGTTATTATATAATAAAAATAGGAATATTGCTGAACATAATAGTTATAATGATAATAATAATAGAAATAAGGATAAAAATAAAAGTTATTACGATAATAATAATACTAATAAGGATATAAATAAGAGTTATTACGATAATAATAATAGTAATAAGGATAAAAAGAAGAGTTATTACATAATAAAAATAGGAATAAGGCTGAAAATAATGGTTATAATGATAATAATGATGGTAATAAGGATAAAAATAAGAGTTATTACATAATAAAAATAGGAATATGGCTGAAAATAATAGTTGTAATGATAATAATAATAGAAATAAGGATAAAAATAAGAGTTATTACGATAATAATAATAGTAATAAGGATAAAAATAAGAGTTATTACGATAATAATAATAGTTAAAAGGATAAAAATAAGAGTTATTATGATAATGACAATAGAAATAAGGATAAAAATAAGAGTTATTACATAATAAAAATAGGAATATGGCTGAAAGTAACAGTTATAATGATAATAATAATAGAAATAAGGATAAAACTAAGAGTTATTATATAATAAAAATAGGAATATTGCTGAAAATAATAGTTATAATGATAATAATAATAGAAATAAGGATAAAAATAAGAGTTATTACGATAATAATAATACTAATAAGGATATAAATAAGAGTTATTACGATAATAATAATAGTAATAAGGATAAAAATAAGAGTTACTACATAATAAAAATAGGAGTGAGGCTGAAAATAATGGTTAGAATGATAATAATGACGGTAATAAGGATAAAAATAAGAGTTATTACATAATAAAAATAGGAATATGGCTGAAAATAATAGTTATAATGACAATAATAATAGAAATAAGGATAAAAATAAGAGTTATTACATAATAAAAATAGGAATATGGCTGAAAGTAACAGTTATAATGATAATAATAATAGAAATAAGGATAAAACTAAGAGTTATTATATAATAAAAAATAGGAATATTGCTGAAAATAATAGTTATAATGATAATAATAATAGAAATAAGGATAAAAATAAGAGTTATTACGATAATAATAATACTAATAAGGATATAAATAAGAGTTATTACGATAATAATAATAGTAATAAGGATAAAAATAAGAGTTACTACATAATAAAAATAGGAATAAGGCTGAAAATAATGGTTAGAATGATAATAATGACGGTAATAAGGATAAAAATAAGAGTTATTACATAATAAAAATAGGAATATGGCTGAAAATAATAGTTATAATGACAATAATAATAGAAATAAGGATAAAAATAAGAGTTATTACGATAAAAATAATAGTAATAAGGATAAAAATAAGAGTTATTACATAATGAAAATAGGAATAAGGCTGAAAGTAATGGTTATAATTATAATAATGATGGTAATAAGGACAAAAATAAGAGTTATTACGATAAAAAGAATAGTAATAAGGATAAAAGTAAGAGTTAATATGATGATAAAATAGGAATGAGGACAAAAATAAGAGTTGTTACAATAATAATAATAGTTATAAGGATAAAAATAAGAGTTATTACGATAATAATAATAGTTAAAAGGATAAAAATAAGAGTTATTATGATAATGAGAATAGAAATAAGGATAAAAATAAGAGATATTTCATAATAAAAATAGGAATATGGCTGAAAGTAACAGTCATAATGATAATAATAATAGAAATAAGGATAAAAATAAGAGTTATTATATAATAAAAATAGGAATATTGCTGAACATAATAGTTATAATGATAATAATAATAGAAATAAGGATAAAAATAAAAGTTATTACGATAATAATAATACTAATAAGGATATAAATAAGAGTTATTACGATAATAATAATAGTAATAAGGATAAAAATAAGAGTTATTACATAATAAAAATGGGAATAAGGCTGAAAATAATGGTTATAATGATAATAATGATGGTAATAAGGATAAAAATAAGAGTTATTATATAATAAAAATAGGAATATTGCTGAACATAATAGTTATAATGATAATAATAATAGAAATAAGGATAAAAATAAAAGTTATTACGATAATAATAATACTAATAAGGATATAAATAAGAGTTATTACGATAATAATAATAGTAATAAGGATAAAAAGAAGAGTTATTACATAATAAAAATAGGAATAAGGCTGAAAATAATGGTTATAATGATAATAATGATGGTAATAAGGATAAAAATAAGAGTTATTACATAATAAAAATAGGAATATGGCTGAAAATAATAGTTGTAATGATAATAATAATAGAAATAAGGATAAAAATAAGAGTTATTACGATAATAATAATAGTAATAAGGATAAAAATAAGAGTTATTACGATAATAATAATAGTTAAAAGGATAAAAATAAGAGTTATTATGATAATGACAATAGAAATAAGGATAAAAATAAGAGTTATTACATAATAAAAATAGGAATATGGCTGAAAGTAACAGTTATAATGATAATAATAATAGAAATAAGGATAAAACTAAGAGTTATTATATAATAAAAATAGGAATATTGCTGAAAATAATAGTTATAATGATAATAATAATAGAAATAAGGATAAAAATAAGAGTTATTACGATAATAATAATACTAATAAGGATATAAATAAGAGTTATTACGATAATAATAATAGTAATAAGGATAAAAATAAGAGTTACTACATAATAAAAATAGGAGTGAGGCTGAAAATAATGGTTAGAATGATAATAATGACGGTAATAAGGATAAAAATAAGAGTTATTACATAATAAAAATAGGAATATGGCTGAAAATAATAGTTATAATGACAATAATAATAGAAATAAGGATAAAAATAAGAGTTATTACATAATAAAAATAGGAATATGGCTGAAAGTAACAGTTATAATGATAATAATAATAGAAATAAGGATAAAACTAAGAGTTATTATATAATAAAAAATAGGAATATTGCTGAAAATAATAGTTATAATGATAATAATAATAGAAATAAGGATAAAAATAAGAGTTATTACGATAATAATAATACTAATAAGGATATAAATAAGAGTTATTACGATAATAATAATAGTAATAAGGATAAAAATAAGAGTTACTACATAATAAAAATAGGAATAAGGCTGAAAATAATGGTTAGAATGATAATAATGTCGGTAATAAGGATAAAAATAAGAGTTATTACATAATAAAAATAGGAATATGGCTGAAAATAATAGTTATAATGACAATAATAATAGAAATAAGGATAAAAATAAGAGTTATTACGATAAAAATAATAGTAATAAGGATAAAAATAAGAGTTATTACATAATGAAAATAGGAATAAGGCTGAAAGTAATGGTTATAATTATAATAATGATGGTAATAAGGACAAAAATAAGAGTTATTACGATAAAAAGAATAGTAATAAGGATAAAAGTAAGAGTTAATATGATGATAAAATAGGAATGAGGACAAAAATAAGAGTTGTTACAATAATAATAATAGTTATAAGGATAAAAATAAGAGTTATTACGATAATAATAATAGTTAAAAGGATAAAAATAAGAGTTATTATGATAATGAGAATAGAAATAAGGATAAAAATAAGAGATATTTCATAATAAAAATAGGAATATGGCTGAAAGTAACAGTCATAATGATAATAATAATAGAAATAAGGATAAAAATAAGAGTTATTATATAATAAAAATAGGAATATTGCTGAACATAATAGTTATAATGATAATAATAATAGAAATAAGGATAAAAATAAAAGTTATTACGATAATAATAATACTAATAAGGATATAAATAAGAGTTATTACGATAATAATAATAGTAATAAGGATAAAAATAAGAGTTATTACATAATAAAAATGGGAATAAGGCTGAAAATAATGGTTATAATGATAATAATGATGGTAATAAGGATAAAAATAAGAGTTATTATATAATAAAAATAGGAATATTGCTGAACATAATAGTTATAATGATAATAATAATAGAAATAAGGATAAAAATAAAAGTTATTACGATAATAATAATACTAATAAGGATATAAATAAGAGTTATTACGATAATAATAATAGTAATAAGGATAAAAAGAAGAGTTATTACATAATAAAAATAGGAATAAGGCTGAAAATAATGGTTATAATGATAATAATGATGGTAATAAGGATAAAAATAAGAGTTATTACATAATAAAAATAGGAATATGGCTGAAAATAATAGTTGTAATGATAATAATAATAGAAATAAGGATAAAAATAAGAGTTATTACGATAATAATAATAGTAATAAGGATAAAAATAAGAGTTATTACGATAATAATAATAGTTAAAAGGATAAAAATAAGAGTTATTATGATAATGACAATAGAAATAAGGATAAAAATAAGAGTTATTACATAATAAAAATAGGAATATGGCTGAAAGTAACAGTTATAATGATAATAATAATAGAAATAAGGATAAAACTAAGAGTTATTATATAATAAAAATAGGAATATTGCTGAAAATAATAGTTATAATGATAATAATAATAGAAATAAGGATAAAAATAAGAGTTATTACGATAATAATAATACTAATAAGGATATAAATAAGAGTTATTACGATAATAATAATAGTAATAAGGATAAAAATAAGAGTTACTACATAATAAAAATAGGAGTGAGGCTGAAAATAATGGTTAGAATGATAATAATGACGGTAATAAGGATAAAAATAAGAGTTATTACATAATAAAAATAGGAATATGGCTGAAAATAATAGTTATAATGACAATAATAATAGAAATAAGGATAAAAATAAGAGTTATTACATAATAAAAATAGGAATATGGCTGAAAGTAACAGTTATAATGATAATAATAATAGAAATAAGGATAAAACTAAGAGTTATTATATAATAAAAATAGGAATATTGCTGAAAATAATAGTTATAATGATAATAATAATAGAAATAAGGATAAAAATAAGAGTTATTACGATAATAATAATACTAATAAGGATATAAATAAGAGTTATTACGATAATAATAATAGTAATAAGGATAAAAATAAGAGTTACTACATAATAAAAATAGGAATAAGGCTGAAAATAATGGTTAGAATGATAATAATGACGGTAATAAGGATAAAAATAAGAGTTATTACATAATAAAAATAGGAATATGGCTGAAAATAATAGTTATAATGACAATAATAATAGAAATAAGGATAAAAATAAGAGTTATTACGATAAAAATAATAGTAATAAGGATAAAAATAAGAGTTATTACATAATGAAAATAGGAATAAGGCTGAAAGTAATGGTTATAATTATAATAATGATGGTAATAAGGACAAAAATAAGAGTTATTACGATAAAAAGAATAGTAATAAGGATAAAAGTAAGAGTTAATATGATGATAAAATAGGAATGAGGACAAAAATAAGAGTTGTTACAATAATAATAATAGTTATAAGGATAAAAATAAGAGTTATTACGATAATAATAATAGTTAAAAGGATAAAAATAAGAGTTATTATGATAATGAGAATAGAAATAAGGATAAAAATAAGAGATATTTCATAATAAAAATAGGAATATGGCTGAAAGTAACAGTCATAATGATAATAATAATAGAAATAAGGATAAAAATAAGAGTTATTATATAATAAAAATAGGAATATTGCTGAACATAATAGTTATAATGATAATAATAATAGAAATAAGGATAAAAATAAAAGTTATTACGATAATAATAATACTAATAAGGATATAAATAAGAGTTATTACGATAATAATAATAGTAATAAGGATAAAAATAAGAGTTATTACATAATAAAAATGGGAATAAGGCTGAAAATAATGGTTATAATGATAATAATGATGGTAATAAGGATAAAAATAAGAGTTATTACATAATAAAAATAGGAATATGGCTGAAAATAATAGTTGTAATGATAATAATAATAGAAATAAGGCTGAAAATAATGGTTATAATTATAATAATGATGGTAATAAGGACAAAAATAAGAGTTATTACGATAAAAATAATAGTAATAAGGATAAAAGTAAGAGTTAATATGATGATAAAATAGGAATGAGGACAAAAATAAGAGTTGTTACAATAATAATAATAGTTATAAGGATAAAAATAAGAGTTATTATGATAACGAGAATTGAAATAAGGATAAAAAAAAGAGTTATTATATAATAAAAATAGGAATATGGCTGAAAATAATAGTTGTAATGATAATAATAATAGAAATAAGGATAAAAATAAGAGTTATTACGATAATAATAATAGTAATAAGGATAAAAATAAGAGTTATTACATAATAAAAATAGGAATAAGGCTGAAAATAATGGTTATGATGATAATAATAATAGAAGTAAGGATAAAAATAATAGTTCGTACGATAATAATAATAGTAATAAGGATAAAAATAAGAGTTATTACATAATGAAAATAGGAATAAGGCTGAAAATAATGATTATAATTATAATAATGATGGTAATAAGGATAAAAATAAGAGTTATTACGATAAAAATAATAGTAATAAGGATAAAATTAAGAGTTCATATGATGATAAAATAGGAATAAGGACAAAAATAAGAGTTATTACGATAATAATAATAGTAATAAGGATAAAAATAAGAGTTATTACGATAATAATAATAGTTAAAAGGATAACAATAAGAGTTATTACGACAATAATAATAGTAATAAGGATAAAAATAAGAGTTATTACAATAACAAAAATGGGAATATGGCTGAAAGTAATAGTTATAATGATAATAATAATAGAAATAAGGATAAAAATAAGAGTCATTACGATAATAATAATAGTAATAAGGATAAAAATAAGAGTTATTACGATAATAATAATAGTAATAAGGATAAAAATAAGAGTTATTACATAATAAAAATAGGAATAAGGCTGAAAATAATGGCTATAATGATAATAATGATGGTAATAATGATAAAAATAAGATTTATTACGATAATAATAATAGTGATAAGGATAAAAGTAAGAGTTAATATGATGATAAAATAGGAATAAGGACAGAAATAAGTGTTATTACGATAATAATAATAGTTATAATGATAAAAATAAGAGTTATTACATAATAAAAATAGGAATAAGGCTGAAAATAATGGCTATAATGATAATAATGATGGTAATAAGGATAAAAATAAGATTTATTACGATAATAATAATAGTAATAAGGATAAAAGTAAGAGTTAATATGATGATAAAATAGGAATAAGGACAGAAATAAGAGTTATTACGATAACAAAAATAGGAATATGGCTGAAAGTAATAGTTATAATGACAATAATAATAGAAATAAGGATAAAAATAAGAGTTATTACGATAAAAATAATAGTAATAAGGATAAAAATAAGAGTTATTACGACAATAATAATAGTTATAAGGATAAAAATAAGAGTTATTATGATAATGAGAATAGAAATACGGATAAAAATAAGAGTTATTACATAATAAAAATAGGAATAAGGCTGAAAATAATGGCTACAATGATAATAATGATGGTAATAAGGATAAAAATAAGATTTATTACTATAATAATAATAGTAATAAGGATAAAAGTAAGAGTTAATATGATGATAGAATAGGAATGAGGACAAAAATAAGAGTTATTACAATAATAATAATAGTTATAAGGATAAAAATAAGAGTTATTATGATAACGAGAATAGAAATAAGGATAAAAAAAAAGAGTTATTACAATAACAAAAATGGGAATATGGCTGAAAGTAATAGTTATAATGATAATAATAATAGAAATAAGGATAAAAATAAGAGTTATTACGATAAAAATAATAGTAATAAGGATAAAAATAAGAGTTATTACGACAATAATAATAGTTATAAGGATAAAAATAAGAGTTATTATGATAATGAGAATAGAAATACGGATAAAAATAAGAGTTATTACATAATAAAAATAGGAATAAGGCTGAAAATAATGGCTACAATGATAATAATAATAGTAATAAGGATAAAAATAAGAGTTATTACGATAATAAAAATAGGAATAAGGACAAAAATAAGAGTTATTACGATAATAATAATAGTAATAAGGATAAAAATAAGAGTTATTACAATAACAAAAATGGGAATAT
The DNA here is from genome assembly GCA_945859595.2 of Megachile willughbiella. NCBI lineage: Eukaryota > Metazoa > Arthropoda > Insecta > Hymenoptera > Megachilidae > Megachile > Megachile willughbiella. Next base: position 4,941 of record CAMAOD020000036.1, on the reverse strand, counting down.
GGCTGAAAGTAATAGTTATAATGATAATAATAATAGAAATAAGGATAAAAATAAGAGTCATTACGATAATAATAATAGTAATAAGGATAAAAATAAGAGTTATTACGATAATAATAATAGTTATAAGGATAAAAATAAGAGTTATTACGATAATAATAATACTAATAAGGATATAAATAAGAGTTATTACGATAATAATAATAGTAATAAGGATAAAAATAAGAGTTATTACATAATAAAAATAGGAATAAGGCTGAAAATAATGGTTAGAATGATAATAATGACGGTAATAAGGATAAAAATAAGAGTTATTACATAATAAAAATAGGAATAAGGCTGAAAATAATGGCTACAATGATAATAATGATGGTAATAAGGATAAAAATAAGATTTATTACTATAATAATAATAGGAATAAGGACAAAAATAAGAGTTATTACGATAATAATAATAGTAATAAGGATAAAAATAAGAGTTATTACGATAATAATAATAGTTAAAAGGATAACAATAAGAGTTATTATGATAATGAGAATAGAAATAAGGATAAAAATAAGAGTTATTACATAATAAAAATAGGAATATGGCTGAAAGTAACAGTTATAATGATAATAATAATAGAAATAAGGATAAAAATAAGAGTTATTATATAATAAAAATAGGAATATTGCTGAACATAATAGTTATAATGATAATAATAATAGAAATAAGGATAAAAATAAAAGTTATTACGATAATAATAATACTAATAAGGATATAAATAAGAGTTATTACGATAATAATAATAGTAATAAGGATAAAAATAAGAATTATTACATAATAAAAATAGGAATAAGGCTGAAAATAATGGTTATAATGATAATAATGATGGTAATAAGGATAAAAATAAGAGTTATTACATAATAAAAATAGGAATATGGCTGAAAATAATAGTTGTAATGATAATAATAATAGAAATAAGGCTGAAAATAATGGTTATAATTATAATAATGATGGTAATAAGGACAAAAATAAGAGTTATTACGATAAAAATAATAGTAATAAGGATAAAAGTAAGAGTTAATATGATGATAAAATAGGAATGAGGACAAAAATAAGAGTTGTTACAATAATAATAATAGTTATAAGGATAAAAATAAGAGTTATTATGATAACGAGAATAGAAATAAGGATAAAAAAAGAGTTATTATATAATAAAAATAGGAATATCGCTGAAAATAATAGTTATAATGATAATAATAATAGAAATAAGGATAAAAATAACAGTTATTACGATAATAATAATAGTAATAAGGATAAAAATAAGAGTTATTACAATAACAAAAATGGGAATATGGCTGAAAGTAATAGTTTATAATGATAATAATAATAGAAATAAGGATAAAAATAAGAGTCATTACGATAATAATAATAGTAATAAGGATAAAAATAAGAGTTATTACGATAATAATAATAGTTATAAGGATATAAATAAGAGTTATTACGATAATAATAATAGTAATAAGGATAAAAATAAGAGTTATTACATAATAAAAATAGGAATAAGGCTGAAAATAATGGTTAGAATGATAATAATGACGGTAATAAGGATAAAAATAAGAGTTATTACATAAAAAAAATAGGAATATGGCTGAAAATAATAGTTGTAATGATAATAATAATAGAAATAAGGATAAAAATAAGAGTTATTACGATAATAATAATAGTAATAAGGATAAAAATAAGAGTTATTACATAATAAAAATAGGAATAAGGCTGAAAATAATGGTTATGATGATAATAATAATAGAAGTAAGGATAAAAAATAATAGTTCGTACGATAATAATAATAGTAATAAGGATAAAAATAAGAGTTATTACATAATGAAAATAGGAATAAGGCTGAAAATAATGGTTATAATTATAATAATGCTGGTAATAAGGATAAAAATAAGAGTTATTACGATAAAAATAATAGTAATAAGGATAAAAGTAAGAGTTCATATGATGATAAAATAGGAATAAGGACAAAAATAAGAGTTATTACGATAATAATAATAGTAATAAGGATAAAAATAAGAGTTATTACGATAATAATAATAGTTAAAAGGATAACAATAAGAGTTATTATGATAATGAGAATAGAAATAAGGATAAAAATAAGAGTTATTACATAATAAAAATAGGAATATGGCTGAAAGTAACAGTTATAATGATAATAATAATAGAAATAAGGATAAAAATAAGAGTTATTATATAATAAAAATAGGAATATTGCTGAACATAATAGTTATAATGATAATAATATAGAAATAAGGATAAAAATAAAAGTTATTACGATAATAATAATACTAATAAGGATATAAATAAGAGTTATTACGATAATAATAATAGTAATAAGGATAAAAATAAGAGTTATTACATAATAAAAAATAGGAATAAGGCTGGAAAATAATGGTTATAATGATAATAATGATGGTAATAAGGATAAAAATAAGAGTTATTACATAATAAAAATAGGAATATGGCTGAAAATAATAGTTGTAATGATAATAATAATAGAAATAAGCCTGAAAATAATGGTTATAATTATAATAATGATGGTAATAAGGACAAAAATAAGAGTTATTACGATAAAAATAATAGTAATAAGGATAAAAGTAAGAGTTAATATGATGATAAAATAGGAATGAGGACAAAAATAAGAGTTGTTACAATAATAATAATAGTTATAAGGATAAAAATAAGAGTTATTATGATAACGAGAATAGAAATAAGGATAAAAAAAGAGTTATTATATAATAAAAATAGGAATATTGCTGAAAATAATAGTTATAATGATAATAATAATAGAAATAAGGATAAAAATAAGAGTTATTACGATAATAATAATAGTAATAAGGATAAAAATAAGAGTTATTACAATAACAAAAATGGGAATATGGCTGAAAGTAATAGTTATAATGATAATAATAATAGTAATAAGGATAAAAGTAAGAGTTAATATGATGATAAAATAGGAATAAGGACAGAAATAAGAGTTATTACATAATAAAAATAGGAATAAGGCTGAAAATAATGGCTATAATGATAATAATGATGGTAATAAGGATGAAAAATAAGATTTATTACGATAATAATAATAGTAATAAGGATAAAAGTAAGAGTTAATATGATGATAAAATAGGAATAAGGACAGAAATAAGAGTTATTACGATAACAAAAATAGGAATATGGCTGAAAGTAATAGTTATAATGACAATAATAATAGAAATAAGGATAAAAATAAGAGTTATTACGATAAAAATAATAGTAATAAGGATAAAAATAAGAGTTACTACGACAATAAATAGTTATAAGGATAAAAATAAGAGTTATTATGATAATGAGAATAGAAATACGGATAAAATAAGAGTTATTACATAATAAAAATAGGAATAAGGCTGAAAATAATGGCTACAATGATAATAATGATGGTAATAAGGATAAAAATAAGATTTATTACTATAATAATAATAGTAATAAGGATAAAAGTAAGAGTTAATATGATGATAGAATAGGAATGAGGACAAAAATAAGAGTTATTACAATAATAATAATAGTTATAAGGATAAAAATAAGAGTTATTATGATAACGAGAATAGAAATAAGGATAAAAAAAAAGAGTTAGTACAATAACAAAAATGGGAATATGGCTGAAAGTAATAGTTATAATGATAATAATAATAGAAATAAGGATAAAAATAAGAGTTATTACGATAAAAATAATAGTAATAAGGATAAAAATAAGAGTTATTACGACAATAATAATAGTTATAAGGATAAAAATAAGAGTTATTATGATAATGAGAATAGAAATACGGATAAAAATAAGAGTTATTACATAATAAAAATAGGAATAAGGCTGAAAATAATGGCTACAATGATAATAATAATAGTAATAAGGATAAAAATAAGAGTTATTACGATAATAAAAATAGGAATAAGGACAAAAATAAGAGTTATTACGATAATAATAATAGTAATAAGGATAAAAATAAGAGTTATTACAATTAACAAAAATGGGAATATGGCTGAAAGTAATAGTTATAATGATAATAATAATAGAAATAAGGATAAAAATAAGAGTCATTACGATAATAATAATAGTAATAAGGATAAAAATAAGAGTTATTACGATAATAATAATAGTTATAAGGATAAAAATAAGAGTTATTACGATAATAATAATACTAATAAGGATATAAATAAGAGTTATTACGATAATAATAATAGTAATAAGGATAAAAATAAGAGTTATTACATAATAAAAATAGGAATAAGGCTGAAAATAATGGTTAGAATGATAATAATGACGGTAATAAGGATAAAAATAAGAGTTATTACATAATAAAAATAGGAATATGGCTGAAAAATAATAGTTGTAATGATAATAATAATAGAAATAAGGCTGAAAATAATGGTTATAATTATAATAATGATGGTAATAAGGACAAAAATAAGAGTTATTACGATAAAAGTAATAGTAATAAGGATAAAAGTAAGAGTTAATATGATGATAAAATAGGAATGAGGACAAGAATAAGAGTTGTTACAATAATAATAATAGTTATAAGGATAAAAATAAGAGTTATTATGATAACGAGAATAGAAATAAGGATAAAAAAAGAGTTATTATATAATAAAAAATAGGAATATTGCTGAAAATAATAGTTATAATGATAATAATAATAGAAATAAGGATAAAAATAAGAGTTATTACGATAATAATAATAGTAATAAGGATAAAAATAAGAGTTATTACAATAACAAAAATGGGAATATGGCTGAAAGTAATAGTTATAATGATAATAATAATAGAAATAAGGATAAAAATAAGAGTCATTACGATAATAATAATAGTAATAAGGATAAAAATAAGAGTTATTACGATAATAATAATAGTTATAAGGATAAAAATAA